>BPLR01008533.1:0-58291 GCA_021605095.1 Caerostris extrusa | reverse complement strand
GTGTATTATTATATTTAAGGATAATCAATCACATTTGCTGGTAATTTTTGAGTGGCAAAAATATTGGCTCATCAATCATTAGATTGCTCAATCCTTCATGTTGAGTGTTAAGAATTAATCATGATAATAACAATTTTATTGTATATATGATAAAACAAATATAGGTTCGCATTGAATAGCAATGGTCCGTTAATTTAAAATGGCATATATGACGTAAATACATTGTAATAACTATTATAATATAATCCTTTTTTCTTTTCTAGTGCATTCACTATAGAATTAATGACACAATGAATAAATTCCCATATTTAAGTATCAAAAAAAATATTGGTTTTGTTACATTAAAATTAGCTTACCGAACAGTTTTCGTAGTTTATTTATATCTTTTGGTGGTGAATATTGATGGACCTCGCATTCACTTATATAGGCCATGAACAGTCCAAGCATTTGGGAGTAATTGTCTTCTATTTGCGTTTCGTATGAGGGAAAACTCAGAAAACTTTAACGATGCAGCCTGATTATCGGTATAAATGTTTTAAGACACATTAACAATTGCCGCTGAATTTTTTTCCGCTACTGAAAACAGTGATGGATTTAAAGCGATTAAAATGTGAGTCCTTATACGAGATTTCTGAGTATGTTACCACTAAACTATGATCCATACTTTCTAACTCTATGACGAACTATTTGCCTAAATTTGGTTCTTTAATTTACATAAATTTATATTATTTAGATAAAACAACAAATCTAAATTTGTTAAGTAGAACTCATATTAATTTATTCTATAATTATCAAATTTTATATCATTAACTAACTCAGCATAATGTTTATATAATCCATTCTTTTCTGATAAAAACATTAATGGTTCAAGAGAGTAAATCACTATGTATTTTTACATACACAGTCCAGTCACATTAATGTGAAATATACACTCTTGTATATTTTGGTTTTAAGTGGAGTGTGGAATGGGGTATTAAGTGGAATTCTTTATATACACTCCACTGCAATGTGCTGCCACCCTGCCTTTTTCTAATTGGTTATTTCACGTTGAAAGTAGGTGGTGGTCCCATTAATGTGACTGGATTGTGTATATAGATCACTAATATTGCGTCAGTGGAAGGAGTATTGGATTGAATTTGATGAGTAAATAACTTGCACTTTAGTGTATTTTGAAGAAAAAAATCTAAAATTATTTACTAGTCAACTTAAGTATCGTCATCGAATTGCGCAATGATGGAATTTAAGCGTATCGCAAATCTGAGTCCTTCTGCAAGTTTTCTGTGCATGTTACCACTAAATTATGATCAGACGATTCAGATATCGATCACAAATATTCCATCAATGGAGTGAGTATTGGGAGGAATTGGATGGGTAACTAACTTACATTTGAATGTCTTTTGAAGTGAAAAAAATATAAAATCATTTACTAATCTGCTTGAATGTGGCCATCGAGGTTTTTGAAAGCGGGATGGCAATTCACGCTTTCTGAGAGTTCAAATTAGTGCACAATGGCTGCTTTTTCAGAGGCAGTAAATCAAATAATTATTATATTTGGATAACTAGAAAGATTTTTTATTAGCTGCATTAAAATAGACTTGTTACGTATTAGCCTTTAGATATATTGAAAATTTTACTCTCATTATAACTATGGCCTACATTTAAATTAAATACATTTATTACTCGTTTTCATAATTTCAAACATTTGCCTCATTTGCATGGACCCAACGTATTATTAACCTCCAAATAATCCTTTCCTTTTCAATTTCACTGATAGTTAAATTAGAGGCTCAAAAAGAGTAAACTTCCACAATTCAGTAACCATGGGATATTTAATACATCCCATATCACCTGTGAGACTTTCCTCCCACTACTATCAGTAATCCAATCTGCACAACTATAAAAGCAGGAATTCGCAAAATTTCAATACCGCGTATTAAGACCGGGACCGTATGGCGTATTCACCAGAAAATGCTGCGCGTTTGACGTTTTCTGTTATTCCCTAGCAATGCCTTTGATGTAGAGCGGCTGGTGGTTTCTGGCGGCAACATCAAATGGTGCTGCTACTGTTTCGCTGGACATGAGCCGAAAGATAACGAGATAAAAAATCAATCCTCAACCATTTTCTGTTTCAGCAACCAAAAGATATTTTCTTTTCTTATGATTGCATCACTAAATGCCTTTAAAGATATGTATGTGCTGAAATATACAATCAGTGGAAGATTGAAAAGTGTGGGGGAAAAGTCATTTTTAGAAGAACACCATAATGCATTAACTTGTTAATTTTAATTAAACACAATCCAAATATTAATTTATTTTCCTTCATTTTTATTTATTACTACGCATATAAAAACTACGCTAAAAAAATTTAATGATTTTTCTATATTTTATTGTATTGAAAGACTATTTACAGCGAGCAGAATTTCAAATATATTTGATTTTGAAATTTATATTCAACAATATTTCTTATAATCATTTTTAAAAGAACATCATAATGTATTAACTTAATACTTTTGATTAACACATTCAGTATGTTAGTGACTTTTCCTTGATTCTATTTTTTAAAAAAACTGCGCAAAAAAATTTAATCATTTTTCTATATTTTATCGTATTGAAAGACTACTTACAGATAGCAGAAGTTCAAATACATTTGATTTTGAAATTTATATTCAACAATATTTCTTAAAATCAATGTCTTTAATTTAATTGTATTATAATTTTTTTAATCAAATAAATTTTAAACAGAAATTTTCTGCGAAAACCTTAAATTGGCGTGTATAAATTTCTCTCTAATATAATACTGCTATTAAAAATTAGAATTATACAGAAAAAAATAATGTGCAAATTTAATTTATTTTTTTTCTTTTATTATTTCATTTTTGAAGTATACCACCATTGTAATAAACAATTTTTTTTCGTGTGGAAACATTTGCCATATTCTGATGGCATACTTTATTAGGATATATTGAATAATACTGAAAGAACAATTTGTGATAACAAAATAATGAACAATTGTGAATTAACAAGATTAACAAGATCAATCACAAAATCAACAACAACAATTAACAAGATTGTGAACAACAAGATAACTAGAACATTTTGTGTACGAAATTGAGCTGTCTCATTTATTACAAATACAATCTATTTTTTGCTGAGCAAAATACAATCTATTACAAATACAATCTATTAACAAGGGTTTATTCTAAGAACACTAGATTTTGAAGACAAAGTATGGCAGTGGTGATCTAACTGTGCCTCAGTTCACTAAATGTTCAAGATAAATGTACGAATATCAGAGATTAAAAAATAATGTATGAATAATAAAACTAAATTTTACAAATTACGATTTCAATATACAAGATTTTGTATTACCATTTCGGTAATTTTTTAATTTAAAAATATATCAGATTGCTCAAAAGTATAAACAAGTAAGTAAAAGACTTCAGAATTTTCACGCTCCTTGCATTTAAATAAAAGTTTCATTTTAGAACAGTGCAATTCTCCAGGGAAGGGCAGAATAATGACTAGGGTGGTTGAAAATTTCCAGGAGCTTGAAATACTTAACCAGTTCCACTCTACAGGGTCTCTAAGGAGTCGTTTAGAAAGACTGTCATTCATTAGGGGTTGACAGTGATTGATGTGTGTTTTTTGTGCGTTGTATTTCAGTAGTCAACAATGCTATATTGTAACTTCTGATTTACACAGTTGTACATTTTTGTTTAATATTACCGTTCCTGTCTACAATGTTTTACTATTGTGCAATTTTTTGTATTTTTCCAAAAATTTTTCTGTTTAAATAGCATTAAATATTGAATAGCCGACGGCCATACCATGCTGAATATACCGGTTCTCGTTAGATCACCGAAGTCAGAGCATCATTGGGCGCAGTCAGTACTTGGGTGGGGGGCCACCTGGGAACACCGCATGCTGTTGGCATTCACACATTTGGGACCTGAATGGCCGAGTGTCTAGAGCTCTGGCGCTCGGTGCCACAGGTTTCGGGTTCGATTCCCGGCGGTGCCATGGATGTTTGTAGAGGTTCGGAATCCGCTTTAAGCCGCGTCCCGGTCTCCTATGACTGTAAGAGCGTCACGGAGCTAAAGTCAGACTTCTACCTACGGGTGCTCCATCACAACAGAAGCCGCTTCCCTTCCCCTTCAATCATGAGTACGTATGGGCTTGTCCAGCCAAGTGGGATAAGAAACAACAACAACAAATATTGGAATATGTTTATTTAGTGTACAGTGATTGATGCATGTTTTGTGCGGTGTATTTCAGTAGTCGACAAAACCATATTGCAACTTCTGATTTACACAGTTGTACATTTTTGTTTAATATTACTCCCATTCCCTCAATGTTTTACTATTGTGCAATTTTGTGTATTTTTTACAAACTTTTCTGCTTAGTAATATTAAATATATTTACTTAATATTTATTCTTTTTATTTTTCAATTTAATTTAAATATATTTTATTTTATATAAATCAATAATACGATCACACTAAAGAGCAAAATAAACGCAATAAAATTTTTCGATAAAACTTTTTAATTAGAGAATGAATGAATATTTTCAATATTTCAATGTAACTTTTTATAGATATTCTCAATAATTATTAAATTATCCGTTGTAGAAATAAATGATAGATTTTAAATAAAATTACGTTAACATTCTAAAATGCTAAATTATTAATAAGGAACAAGTCAATGTGATTAAACAAATCCCGTTAAAAGGAATGTGATAAAATCATAAACTATAAAAAGAGTAACACAAAATTATCACAAAATAGTTATTTGGAGTAATGAAACCCAACACAAAGATTCCTTTATATACTGAAAACGCAATAATTTATTTAAAATTAATAGATTTCATCAACATAATGTAATATTATCGATAAAACCTTATATAGAGTGAATAATTATTTTAAATATTTTAACACAAAATTATAGATAATTACATTGATTACTATTAGCTATTAATTTCTCAAATATCAAAAATTAATTAATAATCATGCTATCAGTTTAATTGCAAAAAAACTTATAATTAGCAACTAGTCAATATTTTTAACTAAATCCGCTGAAAACGGCAAGACAAAATCATAACTTATAAAAATTAAAACAAACTTACTCAAAATAATCAAAATGATTAATGTTTAACATTGAAGTTTACTTTTATAGCAAAAAGGCAATTATTTTATAATATATTTAATTAAAAATCGTTTCTACAAACATATTCTTTATAAGCATCTACATTATGTTTTGAAAAAATTTATTATTTATGTTAATTTTTAACATTAATTTATAATGTCAAAATATAAAAAATTATCATTTTTAACATTAATTTTATTTTTGGAAACAAATAAAATAAAAATATTTTTTAAATGGGATTATTTATTAATCAAGAAATTAATAAATATTATTGTTTTACAAAACCCCCTCCCTATATTTATGCAAATCTTGAAACTCATGTTACAAAAGTTCGTAATTATTATTATTATTATCATTATTTTTATAACGTCTTAGCACATATAATGCATGCTCATATTTATCCATGATATGAACAGATTTAGTTATAAAACACATCTTTTTCGTTGCATTTTGAGAATCATTGAGAATACACAAAATCTTAAATCAAAGATATTCGCTGTTGTCTGGCAAGCAGACTACCCCTAGAGACTAGTCATTAAAATCTTATTAATCAACATAATCAATATTATTGATAAAACTTTATATAGAGGGAATAATTATTTTAAATATTTTAACGCCAAAATTTATAGATATTTTCATTACCACTATTAGGTTATTAACTTTCCAAAATCAAAAAAAAATTAATTAATAATCATATTAACATTTTTATTTGGAAAATTGTCAATAAGAAACTAGTCAATATCTCTAACTAAAACTGCTAAAAATGATATGGTAAAATCACAGCTTACAGAAATTAAAATTACTACTCGTAAAATAGTCGTGAAAGCTTCCTTTATATAGAAACACGTAATGTCTTATATATATATTTAATTAAAAATCTATTATACAAAAATATTCTTTATAAGCATCTACGATATGTTTTGAAGTGAATTTATTATTTTGTTACTTTTTATTTTAATTTTTTAAATCCAAATAAAATGAAATATTTTTAAAATGGGACTAATACATTAATCAAGGAATCCCATATACAAATCTCGAAAAAAATGTGTTAGCGTGTTAAAAATGTGTTACAAAAATTCGTAATTTGTTATTATTATTATTATTATTTTTGTAATGTTTAGCACATATAATGCATGCTCACGTTTATCGATGTTAGAAACAGATTTGGTTATAATGCAAATCTTTTAATTACATTTAAGAAGAACTGAGAAATATACACAAAATCTTATACAAATCAAAGATATTTGCTGTTGTCTCGCAAGCCAGACTACCCTACCTAGAGACTAGTCGTTAAAAATGTTATTAATCAACTCCCCACTTCCCTGGCAGACCCCAAACGGAAAACTACTCCAGCAGAAAAGGAAGTCAATAATTGACTACCCTTATCCTTTGACGATATATGACTCAAGAAAATGATGTATAAGTGTTTTTCATTGTTCAAACCATATTACTTGATTCTCGCTTACGCGGCTCGGTTCACAGACCTAGAAAGAAAGATAGGCCGGGAATATATCATAACCCTTATTTGCTAGATTAATCACTCCCCCTAATGATTTTGTTGACCGCTCGGATTTGGTAAACTGTACGGTTTACCTGCAGACGTCCAGATGACCAGTGACCGTCAATTAAGTTCAGCTGTCTTTGAGCAACCATTAGATGCTGAGTCAGAAGTATTTAATCGGACTCTGTGAAGTTGTCCCGGATAAGAAAAATCTTTGTAATCATAAAGTTTAATTCTGTGTAAGTGAAAGGTAAAAGTTAGCAAAATAATTTGTGTCCTACTGGCTTAAATCTGTTAATAATTGCAAAAATTAATTTTTACATTATTTAATACATGATTCGATAAAAAGGAATTGAATACCAAACAACAAACTACAATGTTAAAATACAATAGAATGTTACAGTTAAAAATTTGCAATGCAAATTAATTTACTTAAAATGATAGATTTTTGAAATTTAACATAAAAAAAAAAAGATTTAGCTGTGATATTTATTATAGTTAAAGACATGTAATACAAATTAATTTAATTAAAATGATAATATTTCAAATTTAATGTCAAAAATGGACATTCTACCACCTTTTTCAATTGAACTGATAAATAAAATCCTTTGACGATATCAGACTGCGCAGAAAATGAAATTTAAGAATTTTTTTCTTGTTGTATAATTTATTCAAAACGTGTTACATTTCTCGTTAAATTGGCTATCTTCGAAGAAAAATAAGGATACAGTATCTATTATGGTTTATTTGTTATATTAGCCTCACCCCTAAAGATCACTCGGATTTTATAAACTGTACAGTTTATCTGAAGATGTTCAGATGACCAGTGATCGTCATCAATTAAGTTCAGCTGTCTTGAACAACCATTAAATGCTGAGTCAGAAGTATTTAATCGGAGTTCTGAAGTTGTCCATGGATAAGAAAATCTTTATGATCATAAAGTTTAATTCGGTGTACGTGAAAGGTAGAATATAATTTGTGTCCTACTGGCTTAAATATATTAAGAATTACAAAAATTAATTTCGTATCATGTACTATCTGATTCGATAAAATGGAATTGAAAACAAAATTTAGTTGTGAATTTATTATAGTTTTGTTATACAAATTAATTTAATGATAATGAATGATAAATGATAATTTTTGAAATTTATCATCAAAATGGCCATTCTGCTATCCTCACTTTTTCAATTGAATTAATAAATTTAGTCCTTTGATGATATCAGACTGCAAAGAAACATTTAAGAGTTATTTCTTTTGTATAATTCATTCAAACTGTATTGCTCATTTGTTAATTCCCCTGTCTTCAAAGAAATAACGATACACGATATATATTATGTCTTTATTTGCTATAATTAGCCATTGCCCTAGATTTTGTTGGTCACTTAGATTTTATAAACTGCATAGTTTATCTGAAGATGTCCAGTGGACCAGTGACCGTCATCAATTAAGTTCAGCTGTCTTGAACAACCATTAAATGCTGAGTCAGAAATATTTAATAGAGTCTGAAGTTGTCCCGGATAAGAATTTCTTTGTAATCATAAAGTTTGATTCAGTGTAAGTGAAAGGTAAAAAGAGAATTAATTGATTATCTCCAAAATCCATTTTGCAGATAGAATTTGTATCCTACTGGCTTAAATATATTAAGAACTACAAAAAATTAATATTTAAATTATTTAATACATGATTTGATAATAAGGGGTTGGAATCCTAAACAAGATTTAGCTGTGGGATTTGTTACAGTTAAATATTTGTAATACAAATTAATTCACTTAAAATGATAGTTTTTGAAATTTTTACATAAAAAAAAAATGAAAGATTTAGTTGTGTGATTTATTATAGTTAAAAGATAGTTAAAGTTAAAGATTTGTAATACAAATTAATTTATTTAAAAATGATAATTTTTTGAATTTTAGCACCAAAAAATGAACATTTTGCCACCTTCACCTCTTTTTTCAATTGAATTAATAATTATAATCTTTTGACGATATCAGACTGCAAATAAAATATTTAAGTTCTTTCTTGTTGTATAATTCCTTCAAAACGTGTTACACATTTCTCGTTAACTTGGCTATCTTCGAAATAAAATAAGGATACAGTATCTATTATGGTTTATTTACTATATTAGTCAATCCCCTGAAGATTTTGTTGATCACTTGGATTTTATAAACTGTATAGTTTATCTGAAGATGTCCAGTTGACCAGTGACCGTCATCAATTAAGTTCAGCTGTCTTGAATAACCATTAGATGCTGAGACAGAAGTATTTAATAGGAGTCTGAAGTTGTCCCGATAAGAATTTCTTTCTAATCATAAAGTTTGATTCAGTGTAAGTGAAAGGTAAAAAGTTGTCAAGAGGATTAATTGATTATTTCCAAAATCCATTTTGCAAATAGAACTTTGTGTCCTACTGGCTTAAATATATTAAGAATTGCAAAAATTAATTTCGTTCATGTAATACATAATTCGATAAAAAGGCATTGGAATATTGAACAAGATTTAGTTGTGGGATTTATTAAAGTCAAAAATTTGTAATACAAATTAATTTACTTAAAATGATAATTTTTGGAATTTAGCATCAAAGTGGACATTCTATCAACCTTACATGTTTTTCAATTGAACTTATAAATATAGCTCGTTCGTTGGCGATATCAGACTATGAAGAAAATGAAATTTAAGAGTTTTTTTTTCTCGTTGTATAATTCATTCAAATCAAAAAAAGGGACTGGAATATTAAACAAGATTTAATTGTGGGATTTGTTATAGATAACGATTTTTGTAATGCAAATTAATTGACCTAAAAATGATAATTTTTAAAATTTAGCACCAAAATGAACATTCTGCAACCCTCACTTATTTTTCAATTGGTTTAATAATTGTAATCCTTTGACGATATCAGACCGAGAAGAAAATTATATTAAAAGTTTTTCTCGTTTTATAATTTATTCAAACCATCTTACTCATTTCTCGTTAACTTCTCTGTCTTCCGAGAATTAAAAATATAGTATTTTACCTTTATTTGCCATATTAGCTACTCCTCTAATGATTTTGTTGACCTCTCGCTTTTTATAAACTGTACTATTTATCTGAAAAGTCCAGATCACCAATTATTGCCGTCTATTAAGTTAAGTTATCTAAGACAATAATTAGATGCTGAGTCAAAAAGTATTTGATCAGTGCCTGAAGTTGTTTTAAATAAGAAAAACGTTTTGAATCATAGTTTAATCGGTAGGATAAAAGACAAGATAAATTAGTTTAATTCAATTCTTCCAGGAACTAACATTTCTACTAATAGAGTTTGTCCTTTAATTATTTATTTCGATTCTTTAGCATTATTTTTAGTATAATGATGAAGAATTATGCTTTGGTGCTAAAGAATTGAACCAGAATTCTTCACTAAAAACTGTCTTATCAAATGTTTTTTTTTTCCTAATGCAGCTGGCAAACACTTAGACAGCTAGTCTTGGATGCCTTAAGGCAAGCGCTGCACAGACGTTACTCACTTTGCATTACCCAGGGGAGCGGGTGTAACTTGAAGATAAGCCACGGACGCGGAGTAACAATGCCCCCACAACGCTCTTCGATCATAATAGACCGGGACCTACGGTTTAAAAAGTGGATTCCGAACCACTACAAACGTCCACGGCACCGCCGGGACTTGAACCCGAAACCTGTAGTACCGAGAGCCTGAGCGCTAGCCACTCGGCCATTCCGGCCCTGTCTTATCAAATGTTTAAAATACGATTACACACTGAAAACACGAAAGCACGAGTAAAATGATTGTAGTAACTAGTTGTGAAATAAATTATGAGGAAAGTGAGTAAGCATATGTATTATGTAGGTGAGTAAGTTCTACTGACGAATACATGACTGGGAACATTTTTAAAAATTTTAAAGATTATAGAAATTTTAAATTTGAGGGAATAAAACGTGGAAATTAAAAACATTAACTTCGCTTTATAGAATACAGTTAGATCGTAGCCTAATGAAATTTATGAACATCCTAGCTTACGAAACGGCATGGATATTACTTATGCAATGCATTTCAATCACAGCTTTGAAAATTAAGTAGCTTTGCTGGTTGGGGCCTGGTGGCTGAGTGGCTAGCGCTCTGGCATTCAGTACTACAGGTTTGGATTCGAGTTTCGGCAGTACCACGAATGTTTGTAGTGGTTGGGAATCAACTTTAAGCTGTAAGTCCTAGTCCCATATAACCGTAGAGCGTCACAAAGCCCAATCAGATTTCTCATCCACATCATTCCCAAACTGTATAGGGGCAACTCAGCTCTAGGAACAATGATGTGATCTGATGTCTAGTAGTAGTATTTTACATCAATCTGACGATCTAAAGTTTTTTTTTTTTTTTTTTGACATATGATATGAAAATGTTTGAGATGTGAAGAAAATTGTTTTCTGGTAGGGATTAAATACCCTAAATAATTAGAAATGTTCATTTATAAAATTATAAGCATAATTTCATATTTTAATAATTACACTCATGTCCATAAATTAAGGATAATGAAGTTCAGGCAAAGAAAGAGACAGAAGCAAAAAAAATTTGACTTATCTGTAAAGTTTATTTATTAAACAAAACGTAAAGAGCAAAAAAGATGCTATATGTTTGACATAATTAATAAAAATTGCATTTTTACTCCCTGGAGCAAATTTCAAAAAAGACCTATTTACAAAAAACAGTATAACATGGTTAGTATAATGGTTAATATGGAATTGTCTCCCGGACGATGCAATACAGGCCTTACAACGCCTAGGCAAGCTGAATATCAAATTATCAATCTGATCTTGGGGAATATTACACCACTCATCAAGCAATGCCCTCGAAGTTCCGGTTGACAGGTGGGAGGGGGTTGACGGGCTGCAATTCGTCGGCCAAGCATAACCCACACATGCTCTATTGGATTCAAGTCCGGTGAGTATGCTGGCTAATCCATACGGGTGATATCCTCCAATTGAAGGCATTCGTCTACAATGTTTGCACGGTGAGGACGGGCGTTGTCATCCATAAACAGAAATTCAGCACCCATGGCGCCCCGAAACAAACGTACATGTTGTTCCAGAATGACATCCCAATAGATGTGGCCTGTCATCGTTACACTCTGAACATGCAGGTCAGTTCTGGAACCAAGAATAATTCCTCCCAAACGAGCCATCCTGCACCACCGTAACGGTGTCGTTCAATGGTTTCTCTTGGTGGTAACGGGTACCTGACGCTCTCCATATGAAAGTCCGGCGAGAATCAGACTGCAACCAAACCTGGACTCGTCGGAAAACATCACACCAGACCACTGTTGCGGTGTCCACAATGCATGCTCTCTACTCTAGGTTAATCGCAGGCGACAGTGAGTTGGGTAAGTGGAACACATCTGACAGGCCTACGAGTATATAACCAATGTGCCCTAAACGTCTGTACACGGTCTGCCTTAAAACTGTCGTACCGGTAGCTGAAGAGAGCTGACGAGACAGGTCTGATGCTGTGCTCCATCTGTTTCTTTTTGGCAGTAACTGCTAAATACCGGTCCTCATTTGGCGTTGTAACTCGGGGGCGACCTGTGCTGTAACATCTACTCACATTACCATTATCTTGGAATCGTTGCCAAAGCCTGGAGATGACACTTAGGCGATTCCAAGTTTCTCGGATACTTCCAGCTGGGTACGTCCATATTCCAGTCGTCCGATAATTCTACCACGTAAAAAATCATCAAAATGCTTCCTTTGTGCCATAACTATGCGGTTATAGCACTGAAAGGCTTTTAAAGCGTTTGTGAACAATTTTACTTCTTGCCACCATTCCTTATATACCCCTCTCTTACACTCTCGTCATTGTGACGTACTATCCGCGCCATATGGTGGTTTCCTGTAATTTGCATATTCTTCTTCAAGATGCGTGTGATAGTTCTACAGGTGAAATTTTTTATTTTAGAGTTCAAATTCTGTGTGATTCTGAATTATCCTTAATTTATGGACATGAGTGTAAATATGAGTGAAAATATCATAGATCCATAGACAAAAATAATTCTTATTGGAATGCAACATGCAACAAAGGAAATAATCCGAGATGCGCATTTAAAAAAAAAAAAGAAAATTGGAAGTTTAGGTTTTCATAAATATAAGTTAACTTATACTTAAAGAAATATCTCGTCTATCAAAACTGTTCTTTGAAATTTCGTAAATTGAATGAAAACTGTGCATACTTGAAATGAAAAAGGAATAAAAAAGACTTGACAAAAATATAATGGCAACGCAATCTTTCAATAGATATTTTCCTTTATCCGTTCAGATTTGAAAGCAAATCTTTATAGTTTTTCTTCCTTATTTAAAGTCTATTTTTAAAAATGGCATCCAAGAGATGCTTTCGTGAATCTGAGAGCAATATATTTTTTTGCCGGTTTATTTAAGAATTGTTTAGACTATTCCGGAAATATATTTCAAGTTCTTCCGGTAATATTAAGCCTGATATTTATAGATTTTCATTTGGCATTTAATACTTATGTAAATGTGCATTTGCATGTTAAGATTTCTAGACACCGTGTGAAAAGTAATAAATGTATGATATAAGCACATAAGAAGATTTTGCTTCATGATTGCTTTTTTCCATTTGTTTTCTCAGTATCTGGCTATTGATAGTAGATAACATGCTGGCCATTTAATTCAGGAAACACATACAAAATGGCCCCCCTTAATCATTTATAATGGTTGTGCATTTCCATGTTCAGATTTACAGATTCCGTGTAAAAAGTAATAAATATATGATAAAAAGCACATGAGCAGAATTTGGAATTGCTTTTTTTCTTTCTCAGTATATGGCTATTGATAATATAGATAACATGATGGACATTTAACTCAGAAAACGCATATAGAATGTTCCCCCCTCAATCGTTAAAAATGGTTAGTCTTTTTAAAAGAGTAGTTTGAAAAACTGGTCCTCTAGAGAGCCTGAATGGCCGAGTGTCTGATGTTCGGTGCCACAGATTATGGATTCGAGTCCAGACGGTGACACGGATGTTTGTTGTGGTTCGGAATCCACTTTTAAGCCGTAAGTCCGGTCTCATATGAATGTAAGAGCGTCACGGAGCCCAATCAGACTTCTCACCCACATCATTCCCAAACTGTATAGAATCAACGTAGCTCAAGGCACAATGATGTGATGTAGTGTGTTGTGATGCAGTAGTAGTAGTGGTGGTCCCTAGAGAAGCCATAGAAAATTTCCAACAGACGACTCAAAATAAAATGAAATATTTTGATATAATCTTCACCGAATCTACTCGTTTGGTCAATCAATGATTTCAACGCATGGAATGAGGAATACAGAATGAATCTGTGCATGTGTGGCGAGTTACCATTGCGCAGATTAATCGTGTTTCTATTTTGATTTTTTTATACTTATATTTTGTGTCCTTCATATATATATATATATATATATATATATATTTATATACATACCACACAGATATATGCATTATATAATATTATATTTTTTCTTATATTTTATGGGATTGAATGCGAGGCACTTTATGGTTTATGTATAGCGAATAATATTATGGTTTTATAAAGCAATATGATTGTGTTTGCATCAAATTTACGTGTAACGAATACCGCTGTTGCTTTGTCATAAACATTTTATTTTCCTAACTGCAAACTGATAGGGTTTAGATAATTTCTTGTTCATTCTCTTTTGATATATGCCGATATTGGGTGCCTTTTTATATACTCATAAATGCACACACACACACGCGCACGCACACGCACACGCACACACACACACACACACACATAATTATAATATTGTACATCTAGGTTTTAGTCTGATGCACAAACACGCTAATACAGGCGATGATTAGAGAACACAGCTTTCTGAGATGACTTAGATATGTAGCTTGCTACCCGGAATTAAATAAATAAAATCACCTGAGTATAAATCTGTGAAATTTATTCAATACATACAATCGTTTTAGCATCTCATCGTTTCTGAATGCAATGATTACTACGCAAGTATCTTGTACAACTTATATTGGCATTTTTTAATTTAAATTTTCTTTCTTTTTTATCTTTCCAGAAAATAACCAATTTATAATTTACTTTGCATTATTTAATCATTAATTTATGAATATCTAATTTTTATTTATTCAATTTCGAAATAAGTCTTTCTTATCCATTAATATTCTATGAATAAATCTTGCAATGGAAAATGATACATCGAAATCAAAACTTGAATCTGCATTTATTTCAAACCAATAAAAAAAAACCATGTATGTATGCATAGTTATTCAAAAAGAGAATTATAAATTAGCATTTTTATTATAATTTCTGATTAGCAAGCCAAAAGATAATAAAACTAATTAATTAAAGTTAATATTACAAGAGCAGTCGCAAAAATTTATCAGTTGATAGTATAAACTATGAATTCCGAAATTAATTTCATTTCGCATTGTATGCATTAAATATTTCCTCTCATCTGTCGTAAGTATATGCAAATGAATTTTACTTACGTGCCCAAATTTTAAGCGAAGACAGTAGATATTGCATTAAATATTTGAATAATTTTCGAACTCGTTTCGTAACTCTCGATAAAATTTTCGTATCTCACAGCATTTGCTCATCAAGAATCTTACGCCATGGTTTTGTGTGTCACGACTCAATACAATTAACCACCGATTTCGGATTGAATTTGCACGTTAGTCTTTCTACAAGGCATCCATCTGTGTAGGCAATTAAAAACATTAACATCAGCTCATTAGTAGAGGCGAACTTTGAAAATGTGTTGTCATTAGTAGAGACCATTATGAATAGGCGGAAAAGTTAATTATCATTTTACCCCTTTACAATGCAGCGTTTTAATGTAATTAAGCTTCGTGGAAGAGGAGAGGGGGCAAAAATTTAACAGAAAAAAAATTTCTACGATTTAAATGTGAATGCGTGACAGTAAATTCTGATTCCAGCCTGCTTTAATTTGGTTGATTTGTTCTGAAATTGCTAATGCTGACAATTAGCGTGCGAGATTAAAAAGTATATGCATTTTCTTTTCTTTAATTTCAGCTTTAATCATGTTATGCATTTTAAAAAAATTGGTCTTTAATATCAATTCGCGCATTTGCATTTTCGGATTAAATGCATTGTGTGACTGCAGAAAAGAGATACATTTGTGTTGTGAGACGAAACGCTATGGTTCGTGAATAAGTATCATTCAGTCTGAACTTCATTATGCTCATATTCTTGTAGATTTATAAAAAGGACACACAAACGAACTCTAATCATCAGAGATTTTCAAACAAAGTAACCAAAAGTGTTTCTAATCATTAAAGACTTTGTTAAAATCATATTAAAATGAAAAATTTGAAATTCGAAATTCAAAGTATTAATTTATATAATTAAAATATTTTTTAAAAATATCTTTTTCCAGTGGTCCAGTTTTTTTTTTTTTTTTTTGCATTTTTCAAGTAACCACTTTTTCTATATGCATTTTTTAATTTAATTTTTTTCTTTTTCACATTTCCAGAAAATAACCAATTCGTAATTTATTGTGCATTATTTAATCATTAATTTATGAATATCTAGTTTTATTTATTTAATTTTTGTAATAAGTCTTTCTTATCCATTAATATTCTATGAATAAATCTTTCAATGGAAAATGATAATGGTCCGTTGATAATGTAATAAAATTACTATACGAATGGATTATTTCAATTCCTTGTAGACAGAATACACTAAAAAGTGGATTCCCATCGAATATTAAATTCTCAACTTGTAGTATGATAGCCAATCGAAAGTCTATACTTCTGGTCCACATTATCCTGTGGCTGTCAGCTTGAATTTCATCTGACTTCAACTTGAGTTACATCCGAAAAGATGATTCTGCAACAAATATGTATTTAAAAACTGCTGAAACTTTTTTTCTAGAAGGACAGAAAATTTGGCGTTTAGTGTAATTTACATTGGAGAAAAAGATTATTTTTTATCCCTTTCTCATCCAGTTTTCAATTTTCTGTGTGTATCTAGGGCATTTGCTATACTACAACCACATTCAACAACGAAATAGAACCATGACATAACAACCACATTCAACCACGAAATAGAACCATGACATAACAACCACATTCAACCACGAAATAGAACCATGACATAACAACCACATTCAACCATGAAATAGAACCATGACATAACAACCACATTCAACCACGAAATAGAACCATGACATAACAACCACATTCAACCACGAAATAGAACCATGACATAACAACCACATTCAACCACGAAATAGAACCATGACATAACAACCACATTCAACCACGAAATAGAACCATGACATAACAACCACATTCAACCACGAAATAGAACCATGACATAACAACCACATTCAACCACGAAATAGAACCATGACATAACAACCACATTCAACCACGAAATAGAACCATGACATAACAACCACATTCAACCACGAAATAGAACCATGACATAACAACCACATTCAACCACGAAATAGAACCATGACATAACAACCACATTCAACCACGAAATAGAACCATGACATAACAACCACATTCAACCACGGAATAGAACCATGACATAACAACCACATTCAACCACGAAATAGAACCATGACATAACAACCACATTCAACCATGAAATAGCAACCACGAAATAGAAGACTTAAAGATGACATATGAGATATGGCATGTGTATATCACTCTTTCTCTTTGAACAAGATTTAAGTATATATTTATCGTGTTCGTCCAAAGTGTAGACAAAGGACTTTTTGCTATTTCCTAACGGTTTTGAATTGAAATCTATTTCAAAAGCCCAATATACTAAGTACATAACTAAAAAAAAAATTCTTAATGTCCTTCTCTTATTTGTAATGCTTCGATTTGATTACTACAAAAACTAAATTGTCAAAAAAATTTGTAAAAATATTTTTGTTAAATATTTAATCCTATTTCGGATTAAATTCACATAATAAATTTTAAAAAAATGCTCTATAACTTGAACTAAATAGCCTTTGTCTTACTTTTTTAATTTTCATCAAACAACTTTCCAGACAATTTATGGTTATTTTTAAATTTCGATTATCTAACAACATTTTTAAGAAGGAAAATTTGTCTGTGATTTAGTCATCAGAACAAAATATTCAACTCTTATCATAAATAAGTATTCACTTTTTAAATAACAATAACTAAAGTACAATATTATGCGTATTGTATTGGCATCGGGTATTATCGACATTATATGCTAGCGAGCGTCTCATGGTAATATACTTTAAAGTTCTTCACTCTTGCAAATCAATAAAAAAAAGGTTTGTTAGTTACCCACATAGATTATTAAGATCATCAGTATTGTAAAAGTTAAATTAATTAATAAGTTGAAACAATTTTTAAAAAACTATAATTTATAAAATATAATAATTTCATTATGTAATATTTTAGCACTTAAAAAAGAAAATTCCAACTGGTAGATAGTTTCTAGATGTTATATATATATATATACATTATACACTCAAGAACCAAAACATTATGACCACCCCAACATTTTGCAATGAACTCGCCTGGATGACGTGGAAGGCACGTGATCAGGTGGAAGTGGTATTTAACTGGTATTAAGTGGTGGTATTAATCCATGCCAAGGCGGATTGAAGCTGTGTTGCGCGCCAAAGGTGGGCCAAGTCGTTATTGACAGGTGGTCATAATGTTTTTGCTCTTGAGTATATATATATAGTAAAAGAAACTATAAAAAATGCAGATTTTTAAATATAATAAACTACTTTAAACGATTAAATTGTATGGGAAATATTCTTACATGGTGCCATAAGATTTTTAATTCAAATAATGCTTACTCGTTTCTCATTCATAATTTTATAATTCATCAAGCAAAGATAAGAAAACTGTTCCTTAAGCATTTTCTCAATGTTGCACACAATAACTGAACTTCAATGAATCGTAACTCACCATAAATTAAAAACATTTGAGATGCATTGAAACTCTCTGGGGCTTAAGAACTTTCAAAATAAATACGACGGACAATAATTAATGCAAAATTCCGGCTAAGGCAAATCCTAAAACTTTTGTCTAAAACGGGATATGTGTTCTACCTTAGCTATAAAGTGAAACTCGCGATATCTCTGTTCTTGAGCAAAGAGGATTATTTTAAATATTTAAGATTTAATATTGAATACTTAATTACGCCAGCATTTTTAATAATTCAAGATCCTTGAAAGCATCCTGAATTAAAATGTCGAGTTATGAATTTAGTAAAATATTGAAGTTGGATTCCAAGCATTGCTGTTAAGGTACTGGATTTATGATACTCTGAACTCAATTTTTGACTATGAACCAACTTTAAAATTGTGTTTTGGATAAAAATCGTCGAATATATATTTTTATTTCTGAAAAAAAAAGTTATTCATTAATGGAATAGGGTTGTTATTCAACTTTATACTTTACTATTGTGTCCAAAAAGTAAATCCAATGTTCAATTTAAAATTCCCGGGTTTATGGAATTTCAATTTTTTTTTTCAGGTTGCTGGCACTGTCCTTGACATCTCTGTGATATTTGACGTCAAAATATTCATTAGTGTTAGAGTTACTCTTGGCTTTGTGAGACACTAAAACTGATTCCGGCGATTTTTGAAATGTCTGAATTAATTGAGCAAAAGAACTTGCATTAAATTCGTTTGCGGAAAAGTATAGAATGTTTCAGAAGACATTCGGTGAGCATTCCTATATCAGATAGGGATGTTTATAAATAATAATTAAAGTGGTATAAAGAGTTAAGAAGGCAGATAATGCGTTGAAGACGAAAAATCCTCTGGTCGCCATCAACCTCAACCGACGAAGCTCATGTCCAAAAAATTAAAGATTTGGTGTTTGCAAACCGTCGATTTACAATTAGAAACCTTGCTGATGATGTTGGAATTTCAAAAGGATCGGTCAATACCATTTTGTGCCTCAAACGCATAAAATCTCGATTGATAGAAGGCAGACAACTTTATCGCCAAAAATTAAATCCATATCACTCCACAACCATCGTATTCCCACCGTGCGACTTCTGGCTGTTCCCTAAACTCAAAAAAGACCACTCCGGGGACACCGTTTGGAGTCGGTTTAAAGATTCAACGGGAATCGCCACGCGCTTTGAAGGCCATCCCTGTCGATGACTTTTTAGCATGCATTGGTGATTGAAAAAAATCGGCATAAGTGCATTGTGTCCGGAGGGGATTACTTTGAACTCGATGAAATAAATTTGGAAGAATAAATAAAGAGTTTTTAAAAAAAATAATTCGTCTTACTTTTCGGGCACTGTATTAAGTGATTTTTTTTTTTTTAATAATTACAATCTTCCTTTCATTTCTGACCATAACGGCGTGATCGATAATGCCTTGGGTTTCTGAACCAAATGTTGGTACGAAATCGAATAAGTAATGTCAAACCGAATACTTCTGTATCCATGCCAGGGAATAAGTACAATAAATACTTCGCCTGGAAAGTCATTCCATTGAATTGGAAAGCGAAGTATCTACCATCTTTCAACCTAGATACCATCCTTGAAAGGATTCTTCCTAAATGGTGGTGGAGTGAAAAAAAGGGCATCTTGGTTAACACTGAATCTGTTATATATCTGAGTGGCAAATGACCTCAGATAAAAATGTTCGGCCTTGGAAAATAACAACTTTTCTTTCTGGTCTCTCTTTTTCATTCTAATTTTTCCATTTACGAATGGAATCTTCAAAAGAGAGGGAACTCTTTTGACTAATGCTTATCTGCTAAGTTCTCAATCGAACTGCTTGATCGATACTTAAGACGCAATTGCATTTTAAAATCAATTGTGGTTCCCAAATTCGTTTTCTAGTTTGTTAGATTGGTTGAATTTAGGGAATTGATTGTATGTTTAAGAGTTCGTGATGTTATCTGCGAACAAAAAGAGTATTGGAAGTTTTGAAACGAATAAAATGTCCCTATTTGATCTAATGCATTTTATTGTAAAACATTTGGATTCATATCCTACTGCACCTTTTAATTATTTAAGTAAAAGATATAATTCAAACGAACTTTTTAAAATTTGCTTATCAGTTTTCATTGAAAAATTTACTATTATATATTAATAAAACAATACGTAGGTTATAAAATATAAATATTTTGTGTTTTTACGTTTTCTTTATTGTTTGTACATGAAAATTTTCCTTTTTTGGACTTTTATATAAACACTTGTTTCGTTAAAATATTACGATCGCGGTTATTAATTTATTTTATAATATATTTAAAAAATTATGTTATTTGAATAAATAATTTTGATAGGCAAAAGTATCAATTGAATCGTTATAATTGAATCGTTTCTATTACTGATCAATAGATCAAGTAATAGAAACTATCAATGAATATTTATAACAGTGATCAGGTAACAATAATACACTATCAAGTGTATTATTGTTACCTGATTACTGTTAAAGACCTATGTGCACTGTTACTTTGTCGTTAATTTTAATGTTACATATGATATTTGAAGAGCAGCATTTAAAATTTATGAATAATATTGCAATAAATGTATACATAAATTCTCTTTGAATTCGTTGCTTATTTAATAGTGTAAATTTTGATTATATTAAATTAAATGCTTGAAATTATATTAGCTATATGACAATTTTATTTATCAGTGAGCCTCGTGTCCCATTTATAACACAAACAGTCCACTGACGGATGAAGAAGAGAGAGGACATTGATTTTCGGAAATATTTTTAGAAGTAACAAGCACGGACAAAACCAGAGAACTCTCACCAGGTAGTTTAATTATTGATGAGATAAACCCTTTCAAAATTCAATTAATTCTCTTTTCTGAAAACATTAATTGCAATAAACGCTACAAACGAATTTCAATTTAAGTCCCTCTGCATGCTTACTGTGCACATTATCAACGAGACATGAATCAAACAGTAACGTAGATTAAAGACGGTTTTCAATTTACCAAAATGACGAGAAAAATTACCAATCAAATGATTTAAGAAAAAAAAAAAAAAAGCCTTCGGTGAATCTCATGTCCCATTTATAACATAA
Source organism: Caerostris extrusa (assembly GCA_021605095.1). Classification (NCBI taxonomy): domain Eukaryota; kingdom Metazoa; phylum Arthropoda; class Arachnida; order Araneae; family Araneidae; genus Caerostris; species Caerostris extrusa. The sequence continues at coordinate 36,600 of BPLR01008533.1, read as the reverse complement.
GCAGTCCATTGGCGGATTAAGAACAGAGAACATTGTCTTTCTGAAATATTTTTATGGGCAACAAGCATTTAGTGTCATGTTGGATAAAACCCAGAGAACTCTCACCAGGTGGTCTGACAAATGATGAAATAAATCCTTTCAAAATCCAAGTAATCCTGAGAATATTAATTGCAATAAACAAAACACACACAATTTCAACTTTAAGTCCTTTTGCATGCTAGCTATGCACATTATCAACAGGACATGAATCAAACAATAACATAGATTAAAGATGGTTTCTAATCAATGAAAAAGCTTAAAGAGTTTCCTATCAAAGGATTTAAAAAAAAAAAAAAAAAAAAAAAAAGTAGCAAGGAAAACATGATATTTTATTTAAAATAAAAAGTGAAGCGCAAGATTATTAATTTAAATATTAGTGTTACTTTTAAAGCAAAAAAAGTCCTCTGGCTAAATAATTTTACATGCAAAGTCAAGAAAAATACACTTTAATGATTACAAATTAAAAATTGAATCCTAATAGTTTTTCAGGATACTCTTGGATGCTATGTCTTTCTCCTGAAATGATACACAGATATTAATTAGAACCCTCTCGTTCATGAATACATACAAATTTAAAAAGAAACCTTTGTTGGCTTCACAAATAAGCCACGCTCCCTGCCTTAACACCTAGAAGCCAGTAATGCAAATATATTCCTCTCTTCCCAGAAGCCTTTCGGTGTTTTCTTCTGCGTCCTTAATGGCTGTCGTACAGGGGACAATTTGGCATCAAAACATAGCAGCGGTTCGCAAGGTTAGAATGTGGTACATTAACACAGCAAATTACTATCCATGGGGAAAGACACAGGCACAAATATGGTGAGATGTGGAAATTCTTGCATGGTTTGGGTCACATGCAAACCGTAGTAATCATCATAACTAAGAAAGGCTTTTACTGAGCGCGATACTTTATTATCTGTTGCATGTTTGTCACCGTATTCTGGGCTCTTATCTTTTATGCTAATGATCAGAGCACGCAGTAAGGCTGGTGATGGATTTATCTAATATGCACGTGTGGATACTTCCAGATGCAACGAACGAGGTTTATGAATTGCTGGGATAAAGATATTTGCCCTAGCTGAAGATCTGTTTATGTTTATGATTGTCTTTGCAAGACTAGGAGCTGTAATGATGTTTTTTATCTCTTTTTGGATTTGCATAATTATGTCACTTGTCGACCTTTTAAAGACGAATTAAATTTGCATCTTTGTCTTAAATTCGATGGTTTTTAAAAATATTTTTAAAGAAAAATGTTATTTCAAAATAGAGGCTCAATATTGAGTTTAAAAAGATGAGTTATTGTTAAAAGAAAAAATAAATGCCATTTTTATCTAAAACGGTAACAACTATTAATCATTGTCAACTTAAAATGATTGATTATTTTTTAAAGAATTAACACAAGAGGAAATGCTTTTTTTTTTTTTTTATATAATGTAGCAGTTTTTCATAATGTTTTTCTTTTTTCTCTCTGAAGCGACGGAAGAGGACGGAGTTTTCCGCCTGTTTACAAAGTGAGCCCCTTGTGGTTTCGTGTATCACGACGTGTGATGATTAAGGTCTGCCGCAGACCAGTGCATTAGATTCGTCGTAGACTCGAGAACTCTAAAAATATCCGTCCCAGGAGTGAACTGCACTTGTGAATCAAATTATCTTTAATTTTCATTTTTTTGTAAACAGAGTTCTGTATATATGTATATAATGCTTGCACATAAAAATTAAAGTTTTCCCATGGACCTGAAAGTTGCCCTCTTGTGTTATACCGTAGTAGGTTTAGTATAGGTCGAAACGTTACAACAAATATATAATTCGAAATAATGATTTAAATTCCACATTGTATATGAACTCTGATTATTTTTATATAATTCAATTATTATTAAATGCTCATCTAAAATGATAAATTTGATGTCTTCTGTAAGAAAAAAAATCCCTTAGAATATTCGTTTACTTGGTAAATTTACAAGTACCTTTAAATTTAATTCTTTAGATTTTTTTATATGCTAGAAATAGATTTTAATTTACGTAAATAATTGTGTTGTAAAATTGTAAATCCCTGAATTCAAGATTTCAAGATCAGTATATTGATTAAATATTAGTTATTTTTGCCAAAAAACTCTCTTGCTATCGATTCCAAAGATTAAAAAAAGAAAAAAAAATAGTAATTCTTAAAAAATTATTTGAATAATTTGAAATAAATGCCTGTTTAAGCATGTTTTGAAAATTTATCAATGCTATCAAACAATAAAAGACATTTTTCATCAAATTAAATTCGCTCAAATACTGAAAATAAGTTGCGTTAGTAAATAAATAAACCTATTTATATTATCATACTTTTACAGTCATGCATTTTTTTTTTTCTAATTTCATGTCTCTATTTCATCTTGTCCTTGTATTGTCGATTATGTTTACAACGGTCAAACCACATTCAAAGCACTTTGACAATTTTATTTCTCCTTCCAAATACAAATATTGTTTTCCCGTCTCTTCATTTTTGATGCAGGTTAAAATGGACGGACGTTTTATTACTGCAATCAGAATCATTTCTCATAGAGATGTCATGTTACTTCAAGATTACCTTGATTTGAACTGACACTCAATTATGTTCAAGCCGAAATGGGTACAGCCTCTGCTGATGGCTTGAAGGGGCAGTCCGCTATGGGGACATGCAAGTGTTTAAGACACGATGCTCGCTAAATGCTCGCTGAAGCATCAGGGAACACGCACCCCCCTTATGTTCGGGGACTGGGTAAAAATATACAATAGTGTATACGTCGTATTATCTGATCTATACTGAATTTTTTAATCGAAATAGAGATTATATTTAAGAACTTATGCTCCCAAATATTGGATTCAAATAGTAACAGTTGTAAAAGTATAAATAATTATTATGTACTGGTGTATTTTAAAGAAGAAATATGTTACATTTGGCGTACTTGATTCTGAAAGCAAAATAAGTTATCAAATAATTGAATTCCGGTAGATAAAGAAAAATGTCATCAAAATTTGGAGTGTTAGTGTTTTTAAACAAATATTTTTTCCATTTGTTTTAAGTATCAAAATGTTTTTAACAACACAAATGTGAATTCTTTATTCTATCTCAAACGATACGGGCCTGAATGGCCGAGTGGGTACCGGTTGGCGCTCGGTGACTGCTAGTTTCGGTTTTTTCGAGCATCCCGGCGGTGCTATGATTGTTTGTAGTGGTTCGGAATCCATTTTAAAAATAGATCCCGATCCTAATAGGATAGTAGAGCGTTGCGGGGTTGCGGGGGCGTTGATAAAAATCCGTGGCTTATCTTCAAATTACACGCGCCCCTGGGTAATGCAAAGTGAGTACGTCTCTGCAGCATTTGCCGTAAGGCATCAAAAGACCAAGCTGTATGTGTTTGTCAGCTGCATTAGAAAGAAATCTTAACCGATACATATATATTTACCTGAATTAAATGATTTTAAGCTTGTAATAAAAACTATTATTTTGGTTTGTTTTTGTTCAATGTCAGTTTAATTCATTCGTCTATTAAACTCAGTTTTTATTATTTGAATCTTTTGATTATTATGTATTATTATCTATTATTGTTGAGCTATACTGTAATGGTATGTTATTTATAACTTTAAATATTTTATGGAACGGAGAGCTTAGTTGTGTATAGCGCATTCGTTTTCAAATTGGAGAGGCTATGTTTGAAACTTGCCATGCATAGGTTTTTTCGAAAGCTCTTATAACTATGTCGATGCTAGCACAGTAAATCCGTAGGCCGAAATATCTTTTTGCTGGGTTTGATGGGTGGGGCGTAGGATACGAATTCTGAAGGTGCCATATTTGTAGGTGTCAATTGTGGTATTTATATGGGTGCAGTATATTAATTTTTCAAAATACATCTTGGATAAGTTGAATCTGCTACATATCTGCTTTTATGGTGCGAATGACCTTAGGGTCAGAGTGACATCGACTTTAAAAACAGCACTCACATTTAACATATTGTAAATGATGGCCAAAATCAAAAGTTTGTTAATATAGTTTTAAAAAAAATCCCAAATTAAAAAAAAAAAAAACAATCAAGGTTATTATCTATATGTTTAATAACTATGCAGTTGAGCTTAAAAATTAATTTAATTGATATCAAAAGATTATTAAAACTAGATGGGAGAAATAAAAATATATTATTTGAGTTTTAAAAAAAAATATTAAACCGTGTAGAACATTTAAATTAATATTTATTTTTTCAACAACCCTTAAGGTAACATTACTTTTATATTAAATGTGTGAAAATTATACCTTGCATATCAATATTTTTAAAGAATTTAGTGTTGATAATTTAGAAGAACAAACTGTCAGCATTACTGCATGAAATAACATGCTATGGTCTTTATCAGATTATGGTATTTATCAGATGGAATTTCAATTGATGAATTTTATTTGAATATGAATTTTATGGTATGATTTATCAGATTATGATATTTATCAGATGGAATTTCAATCGATGAATTTTATCTATACACATTATAAAAAAGTTATTATTACATTTGGCTTGTTCATTTAAGCTAAATTAATAATGAGTTATTAATATATGAATATATTTTTTATTAATTTCCGATTTTCTTTTTCGAAAACTTGTATTTTTTATTTTGTTTTATGTCCATTTTTTTCCCACACAAATCAATACTTGATTAAAAATAACGAATAGCTAAAGAATTCGAGGTCATTGAAAATAGGAGAAAATAGAAAAGTATTTACTGTCAAAGGGATAGGAAAAGTCATCTCCCATTTTCTAACAATATTTTCTTTTTTTGTCCGGAAACTATTTTGTTCTCTGCATACAAATGTGAACCAGATTCGGGTAAATGCACTTACTACATACAAATTACCATTTCTGACTGCGCTCATCCGAAACACAAACCAGCGATCCCATCAGTCTAGCAAGCGATAACACCAGTCATCAGGTTGCTGCCTTATCTTGATCAAAAACAGTGTTTGGGGAAAGAACAATCAATGAAATCTGTACAACGTCTGATGGCGTTAACATGGATTGGCTTGGACGTTCGTCTCTTTGGTTTATGCAGTTTTCTTCACTGGTGTTGCATGATGATGAAGAGATAACACTGTTGCAATTTGATTTTCACTTTTTAGTGCTCTTTCTAAAAGGAAAGAATATTATTATGTCTTGGAAAAAGGTTAGCCTTTCATTTTCACAAATTTATTATACCGGAAATGGGGCTTCTTTGTTGAATTATTTTCTGTTAAAATATAAATGCAAATGTTTGTTGGCTTTAATTATTTCACAATCTAAGGAGTAAAAACTTAAAGTGTAATACAACATTTTAGGATCTTAAAATTACTAATGTATAGTATACTAAAACAAAAATAATTAAATTAGGAGATGAAAAAAAAATCAATTTATTGTAAAATATGTATTTTTATTCCCAATCGGGATAACGCTATACTTTTAAATTTGTGTTTTTATAAAATATTATTTTAAAATTCTATTAAAATTAAATTATCATTTACTTTCAAAAAATACTAAAAGTAAACCACAAACTTATAATAAACAGTTATTTTATATATGGAACGCTTAAGAAAATGTTAAGTACTGCTGTTTATAATTGTATAATTTGTTGCAAAAATATTATATATGTAAGGTTTTTCAAAAGTTCTACACAAAAAAGTAAGCTGCGAAAGGAAAAACATAAAAGTTAATAATGTTTTAATGTATTAACATCATGATGGCTATAGTAATTTTTATATCTTAATTTATTGTCGTGATGGACATCAGTTATTGTTGTGATATATAATTCATATTGCATTATTTACTAAAATAAATTGTTTAGCAATTAAATCTTTAATTAAAATATAATAAGTTCTAGTCGTTTTTATTTTATATATATATATTTCTGTTCAAATACTGACCAAAATAGCTTAAAGGTTGGACATTACTGACTTCGAATGTATTTGATGAAAGAAAAAAAAAGAATTAATTATTTTAGATTATTTTATGATGAAGATTTTATGCAATGATATGTAGAATAAAAGGTGAAATATGTATATATTTTGTATTTGAGTATAATATAGGTAAATAATATGTGTTTATTATGTATAAATGTTCATTCATTCTACTTCATTTATTTATTTTTCCCTTTTTATTTTACAGGTAAGAACACGTTTCTTAAAAGATTGACATGCACTTGCTGAGGTGAATTTCTGGAGTGATAAAATTTATTCTGCGTTAACAATATGCTTCGGTATAACAGTAGGAAATTTAATCCATTATATTGATGTTTAACATGAAATTTCTTTTAATAGAAAGTAATTATTTCTATTGCAATGCAAATAAATTATATGTGTCGATAGAAAGGAAAGAATATAATCGCCATGTAAATAATGTAAATATATTTTTTAAAAAAATCAACATAAATCCTATAAATGTATCAATAAAAATCGACGCTTTTAAAATAAAAAAAAGCAATCCCCTGCTATAAGGAACGAAGAAATGACAAATATGTACTAAAGACGAATTGGTTTCGAAGGTTTCTAAGGGTCTAAATCAATTGAAAATGGGATCAATACACAGAATAAAGACGACAGGAATCACTAAATTAGTTTTAAATATTGAAACATTATATAATATAAAAATATAAAATAGGCATTTTTGTTAATAAATAATTGTGTACATTATTCATATTTTTCTAATGACAATTTATATTCATTTTCTTTGAAATTCAATAAATTAAAAATATAATAAGTAGGTTCAGATGAATAACTATGCTACATTTTTTGTTACTTTAAAATTTAACTTCACTTAAACTTTTGAACATTTAAATTAACTTTTAATTTTATTATTTTGAAATTCAGATTATTTTAGAAATTTAAATTATTCGGATTCTGAAAGATGACGGAATTTCAGTAAATGTACGTTTGATTGAAAATTTCAGAGACCTATGTCATACCTTCAGATTAGAGACATATGAAAAATTAAAATGTAAATGGTATTATTTTTCTATATCTCTGAAAATCGATGTTTAACTGTGAGATTCGTACAGAATTGATTTATAATTGAGGTATTCAAAGAGAGAAAAAGAAAGACATAGACAAGAGAGAAAGCAGAAGAAAGACAGAGGGTTACTAATTAAAGTTTACTGAGTTAATTTGAATTATGGTAACAAAAAGTTCGAAAATAAGACTGAAAGATGTGTTCAATGATATAGATATCAATACATATTTATTTTAGTTTATCAGCGTAACTTTAAGCCTAATAGTTTCTTCTTAACAAGAAAGCTTAATGCAAATTACGTAGTTTTAAAATATCAATTAGGGAAGTAATATTATAAATTCATAAATTAATGTTCTTCAATTAATTTAAAAAAAATAAATTCATATAGCGTAGTAAATAATAACATTCAATAATTTTTATTTAATGCATTGATACTATTTTTAACTTTTTAATCTGTTGCTGTTTAAAGTAAAAATCACATCGAATATTTTTCAATTTCATAAAATATTTCTCTGTTTCTAAATAAAAAATGAAAAAGTATTTCTTTTACAGTGTAATTTTCAAAAAGAAGGTGAAAAATATTCAATCTTTTAGAAATCTTTTCAATTATCAAAATTTGTAAAACGAATATAACAGAAACAATCAAATAATCTCAATCAACAGATATCATAAATAAATATCCAGCATTTAATAAAAGTTGCATTGCTTAATTTATACATTTTGATAGATTTACTAAAAATCAAATCGGAATTTCTGTGATTTACAAATTTTTATGTATAAAATTAGAAAGATAATTACAACTTTCGGAAACTTAATTTTGTACGCAATGTTTTTGAACATCGCTTGATACAATTTTTTTAACAAACAAAAAGAATATCTAATTAAGATATTCAATTTTCCTTGCGTGTGTATACCAGAAGAACAATCATCTTCATCTAATCCAATCCCTTTAATTTTTCTCCAAATTAAAAAAATAATTACAATAATCTTTTGTGTGTGCATCCCTCCCAAGTCAGAACCATTCAAGTTTTACTTTCAGAGCACCAGTTCACAATTAAATTAACCATTAATGAAATATTTATCTTTGGGTTCCCATCTCTGCCAGTTCTTTTCGGGAAAACTTCTCAAAAACAATAAGGGTGGGGGCGTTGAAATAACGAGAAAATTATGCATAGGATATCATCCAAAACTAATAAACTTTCCAACTCAGTAAACACTGACGTACCATTTTCGTACCAGACCCCGTCTGTATTAAGAACAACAACAAAATTTGCTCTCCGTTTACTATCGCTTATTCTCAAGGCACGCTAAAAAAACCAAATTTTCCACAAAAGATAATGCCTGAAGCTATGTTTCTGAACATTTCAGCTGATAATGCTGAAAATGTTTCTCTGTTACTAAACAAAAATATTAAAACCCATTTCCTTTAATTCTTAAACTTTATTAGTGTAATATTCTTCAAAAATATGAAAAATTCTCAATCTTTTAGAATTCTTTTCAGTTATCAAAATTTGCAAAACGAATATAACAGAAACAGTCAAGTAATCTCGATCAACTGATGAGGATATCATAACTAACTATCTAACATTTAATAAATGCTCTATATAATTGGCATATAATACTCTATAACATTAAATAAATGTTATATAACATTTAATAAACGCTCTATAAAATTGACATTGATTTGACTAAATTTTGGTTTTGGAAGCAGTGCAGATCAATACATTTTGATTGACTGTAAACATTATTGATTCTGACTGAAATTTTTCCAGGAAAATCCAGCCAAATGGGAAAATATGGCAAAAATCGATTTTGATGCAATTTAAAAAAAATTACAAAGAAATAATTTTTTTCTAGCTTCTATTTGATAGAAAACATAGCCCTTATTCGAACGGCACCATTTTTCTGTCTGTTAAAAATTGTTTTCAGAAGTTATTGACTTCACTTGCCAAGTCCAATTTCAATATCCTGAGAAATTAACATGCTGGACACATAATATAACATTTAATAAACGCTGTATATAATTGGCATATAACGCACTATAACATTTAATAAACGCTCTATATAATTGGCATATTACGCTTTATAACATTTAATAAATGCTCTATATAATTGACTATATATAAACGCTCTATATAATTTGACAGTTTACTGCAAATAAATCTGAATTTTTTTGTGCTTTCAAAATTTTTGGGTTTAAAATTAGAAAGATAAATGCAACTTTTCTGAAACTTAATTTAGTATGCTACGTTTTGGAACATCGCTTGCTTGATACAATTTTTTTTAAATATAATTAAGATATTTAATTTTCCTTGCATGCGATATCAAAAGAACAATCGTCCTCATCTAATCAATCAATCCCTTTAATTTTCCCCAAATTAAAAAATAATTACCATCTTTTGTGTATGCGTCCCTCCCAAATTTTACTTTCAGAGCAGCAGTTCACAATTAAATTAACCATTAATGAAATATTTATCTTTGGGTTCCCATCTCTGCCAGTTCTTTTCGGGAAAGCTTCTCAAAAACAATGGGTCGGGGCGTTGTGAAATAACGAGAAAATTATGCATAGGATATCATCAAAACTAATAAACTTTCCAACTCAGTAAACACTGACGTACCATTTCGTACCAGACCCGTCTGTATTAAGAAGAGCAACAAAATTTGCTCTCCGTTTGCTATCGCTTATTCTCAAGGCGATATATGGATCAAGGCACGCGAAAACCAAACTTTCCACAAAAGATAATGCCTCAAGCTATTTCAGTAGCGAAAATTTGAACAAAAGCGAAAAGGGGTGTGTTATCGATTAACGATCGACGAAAGCGCCTCTTGTAGGGGGTGAGGGAGGGGGTGGTAAAAGGGGATGGTCGAAAGTCAGATTCGTCAAGAAAATCGGTGAATTGTTTCAAGTCTTTTCTTCACTTTCTCTTTACAAAGGTAAAAAGTAACAGTATTCTTCCCGAATTCTGGCCTCAACTTAGTTGACGATTGGTAATGGAAAAAAAACTTGAATCCAGTTCAGTTTGTTCTTTGTCGGGATTTTTTATTTATTTCACTTTTTTTTTCTCAGTTTGAATCATTCTTTAGAACGAATTTTGGATTTGGCTTTTCAAATCGGTTTCGAATGTGCTTAAAGCAAATTAATATAACTCAAAAAGAATATCCTTTTTAGTGAATTTTTGGAAGAATGAATGTTTTAAGACGGTTGGACACTGACAATAATTAAGTATCTATTCCATTTGTTTTTATTTTTAGAGGATTGTCAAAGTTCGGTTTCAATTCCTTTTAAATCTTTATCAAAAAATTACAAATTATATAATTTGGATGTTCCTGTTTAAAGCTTTTACAAAAATAATTAGGGGCAAAAAAGAAAAAAAAAAAAAAATATTAACCATTCTTTCATCAAATCTTAAAAAGGAGAGAAAAAAAACAATTGAGAATAATAATAAAAAAATATCAAATTTTTATAATATTATAATTATTATATATTATATAATATTATTATATTATAATTATAAAATATCGTATAATATATACACATTTTTTTACTCTCTCACATAGTACTTACTGTTATCCATAGCCATTTATAGGATATTCCCAAAATCAAGGCAACATTATATACGTAGCAAATATGAAAAATTCAATACGATATGAAAATTGGACAGATAAGAGGCTAAAAGTGTAGTCAATCATAAATGTAATAGTTTTATTTACAATTTTATTGTTTTATGTATATTTTTTTGGTTTTCACGACAAATTCCCATTATGCAAATTCCTGGATAAAATCTATTTCATGTTGCAGTCGGAAGTTGATTTCATCAAGAAATTTGATGATTTGTTTTTGAATATTTTTTTTCCACTTTCTTTTACAAAGGTAAAAAGTAACAGTTTTTGTTGGGGGGGGGGGCACTAAGAGGGGTGGTAAAAGGGGATGGTCAAAAGTCAGATTCGTCAAGAAAATCGGTGATTTTCAAATCTTTTCTTCACTTTCTCTTACAAAGGTAAAAAATAACAGTATTCTTCCGAATTCTGGCCTCAACTTAGTTGAAGATTAGTAATGGAAAAAGGAATCCAGTTCAGTTTGTTCTTTGTCTTCTTTTTTTTCTTCTTTTTCTCAGTTTGAACCATTCTTTAGAACGAATTTTGGATTTGACTTTTCAAATGTGCTTAAAGCAAATTAATATAACTCAAAAGAATATCCTTTTAGTGAATTTTGAAAGATTGAATGTTTTAAATCGGTTGGACAATGACAATAATTAGATATCTATTCCATTAATTTTTAGTTTTAGGATATTTTCAAAGTTCGGTTTAGTTTCTTTTAAATCTTTATTAAAAAATTACAAATGATGTAATTTGGATGTTCCTTTTTTAAAACAAATAACTAGGAGCAAGTAAGGAAAAAAAGAAAATAATAATAATAATAATAAGCATTCGACCAACAAATCTTAAAAAGAAGGGGGGATGGCAAAAAAATCAAATCATTGCTTTTATTTTATTTTTATTTTATTATTATTATTATTATTTTATTCTCGCCCTTAGCTCTGACTGTTACCCACAGTCATTTATAAGATAATAGGATGTTGCCAATACCAATGCAAAATTATATGCATAGCAAACATGAAAAAAATCAATACGATATTAACAGCGGACCAGATAAGATGCTAAAAGTGTACTAAATCATACATTTTATAGTTTTATTTACAGTTTTTTAATTTATTTTTTTTTTATAATTTTATAGTTTTACGTACAACTTTATTATTTTCATGATGAAATCCCATTATTTAAATTCATTGACAAAAACGAAGTCGAAAGTTGCAGACGAAAATTGAGTTAATCAACAAATTTGATGATTTGTTTTCAAATGTTTTCTCCACTTTCAATTACAAAGGAAAAAAATAGCAATTTTATTAAGGGTGATTGAAGAATGATAATGGAAAAAGCAATTTATTTTGTCTTTATTTATACAAATCTAAATTTAATTTTTGAGTCATTCTTTAAAATGAAATTTTGATTTAGTTTTTAAAATACTTTTCAAACGTATTTCCAATAACTAATATAACTGAATAAGAAATTTGACAAATTAGTACCAAACTTATTGAACAATGGTAACAGAAAATAAAATTAAAGTTAACTCCATTTGGAACAAATTTTTTCCATTTTTGTTTGACTTATTTTTAGTTCATTCAAATATTTCAAAATATTTATTATAAAATATTCAAATATTTTTGGATTTATCTTTTAAAACTAGTATGTTTTTTTTTTTTTTTTTAATTTTCAAAAGAAATTATTTACAGTATCTTTCAAGTTAATATTAAAAAAATAAAGTTTGACGAATTATAAATCTAAGAAAATCAGTTAAGTTCATACTTAATATTTTCATTTTTTGTTAATGATTTAAATTATATTTGATTTGATATTTGCCGACTAGCTCAGTGATTGATAAAGAAAGGTTAAAAAAATATTTAATTTTCAAGGAATATGAGTTTGTTGGGGAATTGGGGGCATAGCATGATTCCGGAGAGTCCCACCAGGTTAATAATAAAAATAAAATAAAATAAAATAAATGGTTGACCATTTCAAGTTATTTTTCTCTTTCATAATAAAATACAGCCGAAAAATTTTCTGTTTACGCCAAACACTACAAAAAAACAGTAGTGATTATTTAATAAAATGAAGCGTAGGTCCCGATTTAATATGAGTATTACTTTTACACCACATCCCTGTACAGTTTGGGAATGATGTCGGTCAGGAAGTCTGACTGGGCTCCGTGACGCTCTATGGTCATATGAGACCGGGACCTAAAGCTTAAAGTGGATTCCGAACCATTACAAATATCCATGGCATGTCCGGGACACGAACCCGAAAACTGTAGCACTCAGTGCCAGAGCGCTAGTCACTCGGCCATCATTGTCCCTAGCTCAGTTACTGATAAGAAAGGATTAAAAGATGTTAATTTTCAAAGAATATGAGTTTATATAGGGATTGGACTCATAAAATGATTCCTGAGAATCCCACCAGGCTAATAATAATAATGATAATAATAATAATAAAAAATAAATGGTTTACCATTTCAAATTATTTATCTCTTTCAAAATGAAATACAGCAGAAAAATATTCTGTTTACTCCAAACACTACAAAAACAGTAGTGATTATTTAATAAAATCTAAGTAGTCACGAAAATCTTTGAATTGTTTTCGAAACTTATAATTCTATTGTTCTTTTTTTTTTTTTTTCAAAAGTTAAAATAAAGTGGAATTCTTACCAGCAAATTCCGAAAGAAGAGCACATTTAGCTAAAGTGAGGTAACGGGAAAAACCGAATTGAATCTGATCTTCGTGGTGTTTAAACTTTTTATTTGAATGAAAATCGAATTTGGCCATTGAAATTGGTTTCAAATAGTAAAAGTTAAAAATAGTAAAGGCTTAGGTAAAAGGTAAACCGATTTTCCGATAAAAACTAAACTTAAGGTGAGTGCTTGAATTCGGTTTGACGTGTAGTAATAGTTAGAAGGATTTATTTTATTTTATTAATTTATTTGTTTCCAATTGTCTGTTTCTGTATTCTTTCTGGCGAATTTAAGGTCTAATCTAGAAAGTAGCTTCAAATAATTTTATATTGTGCAGTTATTTAGGAAACATATGGGAAAATGATTTCATATACATATGGGGAAATGATGTTACTGATCACACAATTCAATTTTTATTTATTTAAATTTATTCGGAAATATTGAACTATTTACGATACTTTATATTTTGCATATTAACTTTTAATTAAAAGTATTTAATGAAAAGTTTACATATGAAAAAAAAAAAAAAAAAAAAAAAGAACATCTTAGGTAATTTTATAAGAATATTCTAATTCAGAATATTCTTATAAAATTGACTACAAGTTTTTTTTTAATTGGGATCTTTAAATATAAATCTTGCCGTTTTGCTATTTTTAGTTACTTTAACTATCTTATATCATATTAAATTTTTTATATGCTTTTAAAATTAATTTCATAGCATGAATAAGCATAGATAATTGGATTTATGTAATATTTGACACCGTCAAATTCTTCTGAAGAGAAGATTAAATTATTTTTATGCATAATTTTATGTTCAATTTTATACAAAAATATAGTATGTTAATTAAAGGTTAATATTTAAAATATAAAGTATTTAATGAAAAATTTTGCTAAGAAAAAAAAATTCTTAGTTAATTTTATTAGAATATTGTAAATTATAATATTCTTATAAAAATTAACTAAAGTATTTAAATTGCTTTTATTTTAAATCTTGTTGTTTTGCTATTCTTATATCATATTTATTTTTTTCTGTAATACTTTTAAAATTAATTTCAAAACATGAATAATCTTTGAATTTTAAATTTAAATCTTGTTGTTTTGCTACTTTTAATTACTTTATCTTATATCATATTGTTTTTTTTTTTGTTTGGTTTTTTTTTTTTTTTGTAATGCTTTTAAAATTAATTTCATAACATGAATAATAAGCATAGATAATTGAATTCATGAAATACTTGACACTATAAATTTCTTTTGAAGAGAAGATTAAATAATTTTTATATATCATTTTGTGTTCACTTTTATATAAAATATAGTAACCAAACTTATTGTATCTAAAGCTGTAAATTAAAGTTCTGTATTAAAAAAAAAATATTAATTTTTTTTTTTTTAATGCTCCAAAAATCTTTTCAAAAAAAAGCTTTAAAAAAGAAGAAGTAGGAGTAAAGATTAAGTTTAGCTGAAGTAATTTCTGAAAATTATATATTTTTTTAAACGACCTTATTCGAAAAAGCCCGAGGACTAAAAGGCGTAAAAATATATATAAATAAATACGCTGCTATAACAACCCACATAAATATCTTGAAAAAGAAAGTTGAGTAAACATCACAATTATTAACTCCAAAACTGCGTTAAAGTTCAAAAGAGCAATAATCAAATTAATGAAAACAGAATGGAAGCATTTAAAAGCATCAATTTTATCGATGACTTAACTTGTAGGAAGAAAAAAAAGAACTTTTAAGATAAATCTCTTTATGTCTGTTTGGCGAAATCGTTCATTTCTTTTTTGAATTTCTTGAGTCAATTCATTTTCCTGGGATAGGAGAAAGTAAGCAAATAGAACAGACGTGAAATATTAAATGTCTGGTCAAGTTGAAAAACATTTTTCGCACGCGATCGCTCTGACAGATAAAAAAAAATAAATAAAGCACAAAAAAGAGCGGGAAAATAAATAAAGAAAATGGAATATTTCCGTTCAGGGAAAATTACTTTATTCTACCGGTTGCTTCGAGAAATACTTCTGATATATGAAATAAAATTCTGCAGTGCTGGTAAGAAAATAGAGATTCTATTTATGTGTTGTACATATTAAAGGAACTTCAGCAAAAAAAAAAAAAAGGTTAAAAAATATTTTTGCATGAAAACTAGATTGATTTTGGGGTGCAAAATATAAAATGGAGTCTATGTGTGAATAGTACTATATGAATGAATAGTTTTCGTATAGAGGTGAATTTTTATCCCTTGTAACAAGTAGCGTGAATATTTTTAGTGGCATATTTATGTAACATTTTTTGGATGTAAAAAAATGGAAATCGGAAATTTTTTTGAATTTTTCTTTCACTGCTGAATATCAATGTGAACATTGCTTCTGGAAGACAAAAGCATCAACTCTTTTCTTTTCTACAAAAGGCTTCTTTCAGTTTTTTGGTGAAATACGCTTTTTTCCTTCTTCTTCGAAGATTTTTTTTTTTTCTTTTTCGGCAACAGTTTCTGTTTGGTATGTATTCCATAGAAGAAAAACTTCGAGATTTCTTAGGGCCATAAAGAATTTAAAACGCTCGAAGGTTACGAATGAGAATGAGAGCCATTTGTTTCCTTTCCCAGTTATACTAGCTGTAAAAGACGATTTACATATTGGAAAAGTGTGCTCAGAAAACGTAATGTTTTATCTACTGTAGTAAAATTCATGGAAGTCTGTAGGAAATGCAAACTTTTTGAATTCAATATTGTTTTGCTTGGAAAACCAAATTTAAAATATTTATTCAATGTTAATAATTATTTAGTAAATATTATAATTTATTGTATAACAGAAGTAATTCAAATAAAAAAAGAATGGATTCGATTAAAATTACCACTACCACTACTAATACTTCTACAACATACCACAGTGTCTAGAGCTGGGGTAGCCCCTTTACAGCTTCAGAATGATGTGGGTGAGAAGAGTCATTGGACTCTGTGACGATCTACGGTCATATGAGACCGGGTCCTACAGCTTAAAGTGGATTCTGAACCATTGAAAACATCTATGGCAAATCGCCGGGATTCAAACCCAAAAACTGTGGTACTGAGAGTCAGCATCATTCCCAAACTGTAAAAGGGCAACTAAGCTCTAGGCAGTGATGTGGTATAGTAGTAGCAGCAGTAAACCATGTCAGAGATGAGACGACCATTTCGTGAGACTTAAGGAGAGGTGGAGTGTCCAAATGTCATCTTTCTTGTGTTAGTCCCCATGGTTAAAATTACTATAAAGTGTGATTTACTTTATGCCTGAATTGATCTGATTTTTTAGAATTGATTGTTCTTTAGTTACTAGCAAAAGTTTTATAATGGCCAATGAAAGTCGTGCAAGATGATCAGAATTCAATACAATATTATGCTGTAATGCTTGAGAAAACAGTGCATTTGTAACAATTAGCTGAAATAATCTAATGAGTATTTTCAGAAATATTATCTATGAGACTTTCATCTATAGAACACAACCTGGAAGGAATTCATCCTTTAGTTGTTTTCTATTTAATGTCGTAGTTCCTTAAACGGAAGTGCTTTAATGAAGTTGCCAACAGATTAAAGGGGTGCTACCATCAAATGCTAACAAGTAAATGCATTGACTTCATGTACTGTAATATTTACTATAAAAAAAAAAGAAAAAAAGAGAAATAACAGTTACATCTTTTTGTTACGCATAAATGAAGTTGATATACTTATTAATCAAAAAAAAAAAATCAATTTTTTTTTATCTTAATGCATACTATTAAAAACTGGAGAAAGAGAAAATATATCCTCAAAAGCTTAGAATTTTAAACAATTATTGTCAAGAACTACTCATTGCAAAGCTCTTTTAAAATCGTGTGTTATCTCCCAACCATAATAAAAATTATTTCATTCGGGGAATAGTTAGCAAAAAACAAAGGTTTATTTTCTCTACAATGCTTTTTGCCTCTGGTTCCAAAATGATTCAATAAATCTCTAAAGCTTTTCAATTGGCCTTTTGGGAAGAAAGTCGATTACGGTTTTTATTGCTTGAAGAAATCAAGTATATAGACATATATGAGATTATACCCTACAGGAATAGATTAGCAATTGTTTCAGGAAAAGCAATATCATAAGGACATTTTTACGCTGTTAATTTTTATTTGCATCATTGTGATTCATTAATTAGAGATATTAATTATTTAATTTTTTCAAAAAAGGAATTTTGAGTATCTACTGGAAATTAATGCAAGACACTTAACTTTTTTTAAAGGTCTTTAAGATTAAGTCAGTGACTTTTAAGACTAAATTTTTTTTTCAGCAATTTTTTTAAACAATAAAATATTCTTGTTTGTTTGGTTTAATGGTTTAATAGTTGCTTAAAATTTTTTTATTTAATTTCTATCCATATAATTATCTTTGTTTATTAAAAATTAAATATGGACAATATATAGATTGAACAGCCATTTTTAAGTTATCCATTTTAGAATCACAGAAAATGACATTTATATCAACCAACTTCTTTCAAAAATCATTATAAATTACGCATCCCATATTTCTCTCAGATGTCTTAACATTCTTATATAAGAATGTTGTAACATTTTTTCCCAATGGAAGAGATGTAGCATTTCGTTCCCAAGAGAAATGAATGCATATTTTTAACAAGTACACTATAACTCCTAAATTTGATAACAGAGAAGCACTGTTGTAGATAGTTATATTGCATGCAATTAGTGTTTTGTTCAAATGAGAACAACCCGTCACTCAAATCTGATAGCAGATATTCAGTGTCATGGATAATGAAACCAAATGAAATTCGCAATTTTCTTGTCTGCAAGACCTTCACAGGTCGAAGCAATTGCAGATGGAATACGGACTACACCATGGATTGTTGCATCGGGACTGGGGATAGACCATGGTTGAGAAAAACTCCAATGAGAATGAAGAATCCAATCATGACGGATTTTCTTAAGGGTGCTTGTAAATAAAATTTAAAGTGTTCATAGGAACCCGAAAGTGGCCCTCTTTCTGCAAGCCGGTATAGACATAATAATATAGCCCGATACGTTAGATTGTATTTATTGTTACTTTGTGTATGACATTACCAAATATTTTGTTCTCATTTACTTTATTCTAATATATATTTTTTTAGGTTAAATGTTGTTGTTCAAAGTTCTTTTAACGGCATGTGTTATGATTAAAACAACAAAATAATTTTTTTCTATCATTTGTAGAAATTTTAAAAATAATTTTTTTGATTTTACTGAAATGTTTTCTTTCTTTAGTCTTTCTAATTTTAATGTCACTTAAAACTACGATAAAATTTAACTGAATTTAAGCTAATGTTTCGTCATTGTTTAATAAATGTTACAATTCACTTTGCAGCGTTAATATAAAATAATTATATTAACGTGGATTTTATAAACTTTAATTCACCATATGACATAATCATAAAAATAATAGTATTGCATTTGAATTAAAAAATAGGTTTTATCTACAGTTTTAGGAATATTATAAATTATACGTGTGAATCCTGCTTTCTGTGTTCATTTTATGATAACATCAAAATCTAACTGTAGAAATTTCTAATTTCTGCTTTGATCATGCATGAAAGATATTTGATTTGCATGAAAGATAATGTAATTTATGTATCATATTAACGTTGATAAAAATCTTTGTAATGAAATTTACAGTGTGTAACTGGACTTCGAAGGTCATTTGACAAATCGAGTTTTTCAGGTTTAAGGTCACCGCTTTAATAAAACCCCGAATTAAAAAAAGTTGAGAAGGAAGATAATGAAATTGTTAAATGTTTAAGAATATGTATTTTCCAATTATTAGGCTGCAACATGCATTTATAATAAAAAAGAATTTATAACTGACTGCAATCTTTCAATTAAGTATTTAGTTGCCCAGACGATTTTGTAATAACATTAAATTTAAAATATGAGCTAAATTATATAGCAACTCAGTTTTCAATTTAAAAGGTTGTGTTATCCTTGAATATAGATAATTTAAGAGATTAAAAAAACATGATTTGCAAAAAGAAATGATAAATTTAGCATAACAT
The DNA here is from genome assembly GCA_021605095.1 of Caerostris extrusa. Lineage (NCBI taxonomy): Eukaryota > Metazoa > Arthropoda > Arachnida > Araneae > Araneidae > Caerostris > Caerostris extrusa. The sequence goes on along the minus strand of BPLR01008533.1, from coordinate 17,260 downwards.
AATTTATTTCTTATGCAGTTTGTTTTATATTTATATTTTAAGAATTATATTTAATGGATAGAATAACTTTTATTATAGGCTTTTGCTTTTCAGTTTTCATTGGAATAGCAGTTTTATTCTTTTAAAAAATTATATATACCTTTTTTTGCATAAAAATACGGAAAAAGAGTAATTAGATTATTTAAAAGTTAACTAATTTTTAATCATATATCATGTTATACGACCCTTTTTTTTTCGGAATAATTTTAAACCAGTACTTTTATATTCATGCTTCATTTTTGTTTGGCAACGGAAAGTCTTTATTTTCTTGAATATTCATAATTCAATTAAATTGTTTTTTAGATTTTGATTTTATTATTAATTTCTTTCAAATTTTGATAATGCTTTTTGTTTTATTGAAATACACATTACAGGCATTATCAGGAAAAAAAGAATAAGATTATCTGTGCAGATGAAGTTTCATGTACTAATTCTTCTTTTACATATTACGGACATATGGAAATGAAATTAAAAAAATAATTCTAATTAATTTTTACTTATTGTAGAAGAACTTTGAATTTATTTTATTGTTAATTTTAAAAGTTAATTATAAATTATGGGTGAGCATCAAATAACCAATATAATTATTTGTAATGTCTGTGATATATCTTTAATTAAAATTAAGAAATAAAAGTATAATTCACTGCAAAATTCAGTTATTTCTCGCAATGTAATTTAAATTAATCACTTTGTTAAAAAAACATATTCAAAAAATATATTTTTTAGAGCTAAAAATGATATAAAATGTGTTAAATGTGTAAAAATAGATTCAGAATCAAGTTTGTTGTCAATAACTGTTTGTAAGCCAGTCAAAAGTTACACGAATAAATAAATGCCATATATATTTCTGTATTCTCTTTCTCAATAATTCGTTTCTTTCATATTTCATTATTCATTTTTTATAAAAAGGTATGTATTTTTTTTCATGTATATTTCCTCTATGTTTCTCTATGCGCATGTTAGTTCATTTGATACCTTGTTCTACTTTAATAATGAATGAAGAAAAGGGGGCATTAAAAAATCAAATATAAGAACCCTCGTGCTTCTTAACGTCGAGGGGCCTGAATGGCTAGCGCTCCGGTGCTCGGTACCACAGGTTTCGGGTTCGAGTCCCGGCGGTGCCATGGATGTTTGTAGTGGTTCGGAATCCACTTTTAAACAGTAGGTCCCGGTCTGTTTAGCATAAAGTGTGCACAAGATGACCGTAGAGCGACAAACCAAACCAATCTTAACGTCGATTCTGAATTGAGCTCATATTTTTGGTATCTGTAACCGTTAATAAGTTAGAAATATACAAAAACAAAACGTCAGTGGAAACTTATTTTCTCTTACTGCTAAAATTATGGAATAAAATTTGCTTAGATATAGATTCAAGTTCATATTTTGTTATCTGTTCTAAAGTCAAGCAAATGTTACAAAAGAAATCAATGCGAAATATATTCCTGTTTCCTTTTTCTCAATTTTCATTTTTTCATATTTCAATATTCGTTTTTCTATACAAAAATGAGTATTTTTTCATGCATATTTTCTCTATTTTTGTATGCAATGCATGAATAACTTGGGCATTAAAACAAAAATAAAAAATTAAAAGCATCGTGTATCTTGCGTCGATTCTGTATTTCTGACGATTCTGTACTTATTTGTATGCGTTCTCGCGCTAAAACGACGATATAAAACGTGTTTATCTTAAAATAGATTCTGAACCAAGTTCATATTTTGTTGTCCGTTCTAAGCCAGGCTAAAGTTATACAAAGAAATCAATGCAATATACACCTCAAGAGCCAAAACATTATGACCACCTATCAATAACGAGTTGGCCCACCTTTGGCGCGCACACAGCTTCAACCCGCCTTGGCATGGATTAATACCACCACTTAATACCAGTTAAATACCACTTCCACCTGATCACGTGCCTTCCACGTCATCCAGGGGAGTTCATTACAAAATGTAGGGGTGGTCATAATGATTTGGCTCTGAGTGTATATTTCTGTAACTCTCTTTTAAATTCATTTGATTCCTTGTTCTACTTTATTAATGAAAAAAAAAAAAAATAAATAACACCAATAACAACAAATAAACAATCGTGTTTCTTAACGTCGATTCTATATTTCTGTACTCTCTTTCACAATCTTCTTTCTTCATACTTCAATATTCGTTTTCTATGCTATTTCTTAGCGTATATTTTTTTTCATGTATATTTTCTTCTATTTTCTATGGACATGTTAAGTTCATTTGATTCCTTGTTCTATTTTATTAATAAAAATAATAACTTGAATTATCGATCGACGATTCTGTAGTGAGCTCATATTTTGGTATCTGTAACAGTTAGTGAGTAGAAGTACGCATGAAGAATTCCGTGCAAACTTATTTCTATGCCTTCATTTTTCATACTTCATTTTGCTTTTTTCATATGCATTTCCTTCGTCTTCCTATGTGCATATAAAGTTTATTCAAATCAGGTAACTTGCTGAGTCCTGTTTTCCTGAAGAAAAGAAACCGCAATTGTGTTCTTGGGGTGTTCCTATTGTATGGAGCTCGAAACATCAATAAGACCGGAAGTACAAAGGAAATAAGGCAAAGCAGAGAAAAAGTGGAGGGGGGTGGGGGTGGAGATATTGAGAAAAAGCACCTGATACGTATCTGAATATTTTTTGCAAAGAATGAGAAAATTTTCCAGTTAATATAAATTGAAAATAAAAACATTTTTTTTTTGTTAAATTCTGATTTATTTAAAAGCATATAGAACATCGATTATTTCGTGATTTATAGTTTGTTATTCATCGAAAATCTATAAATGATTATTTAATTTGAAAAATTAGAATCACCAAAACAGCATTTATGTATCTATCTTTGTATCATTTTCAAGAAGATTAAGATAATTATACAAATAACATAAATCGAAAATATAATTTCATTAGCTTATTTTGGTATCTGTAACCATTAGTAAGTTAGACAAAAGTACGAAGAAAAATTCAAATATGTTTAAATTACTAAAAAGATGATATAAAATGTGTTAAACTTAAAAGTAGATCCACAATCAAGTTCATATTTTGTTGTTCGTTCGTAATACGAAGAATTGATTTGATTGATTGATTCGCATTGATTTCTTTACTATACGAAGAAATCAAAAATATTCCTGCAATCTCTTTCACAATATTCGTTTTCTATGCTAAAGTTTGTATTTTTCTTCTTGTATATTTCTTTATTTTCTATGCAAATGCTAAATTCATTTGATTCCTTGTTCCATTTTATTAATTAAAAATAGCATTAAAAATCAAATATAAAAATCATTGTGTTTTTAATGTCGATTCTGAACTGAGCTCATATTTTGGTATCTGTAACCGTTAATAAAAGTTAGAGAGAAGTATGCAAAAAATAATTCATTACAAACTTATTTCTATGCATTTTAGTGCTAAAAGATGAATATAAAATGTATTTAACTTAAAAATACTAGAGATTCAGAATCAAGTTCATATTATGTTGTCCGTTCGTAAGTCAGGCTGAAGTTATACGAAGAAATCTAGCGAAATATATTCTGCAATCTCTTTCTCAATATTCGTTTTTCTATGCTAACGAGTGTAGTTTTTTTTTTTTTGAATATTTCTTGTATATTTCCTCTATTTTCTATGCACATGTTAAGTTCATTTGATTCCTTGTTCTACTTTATTAATAAAAATAATAACTCATATCTCAATAGTGAGCTCATATTTTGGTATCTGTAACCGTTAGTAAGAAGTACGTTAGAAGAATTCCGTGCAAACTTATTTCTATGCCTTCATTTTTTCGTACTTCATTTTGCTTTTTCATATGCATTTCCTTCTTCTTCCTATGTGCATATAAAGTTTATTCAAATCAGTTAACTTGCTGAGTCCCGTTTTCCTGAAGAAAAGAAACCGCAATTGTGTTCTCTGGGTGTTCCTTTTGTATGGAGCTCAAAACATCAATAAGACCGGAAGTACAAAGGAAATAAGGCAAGCAGAGAAAAAGGGGGGATATTGATAAAAGCACCTGATACGTATCTAGAATATTTTTTGCAAAGAATGAGAAAATTTTCCAGTTAATATAAATTGAAAATATGACATAAGCATAGAGAATATTGATTATTTTATGATTTGTTGTTATTGTCTTGTTTTTTTTTTCATCAAAAATCTATAAATGATTATTTACTCTTTTGAAAAATTAGAATCACCCAATATGGCATCTTATAGATCCAGTTTTGTATCTCTTTTAAGAAGATTAAAATAATTTGACAAGTAACATAAACTGAAAATAGAGCTGCATTACCTTCGTACTATGTATTGTCTTTTGGATAACAGGGTTCATGTTTTGTGTTGTTTATTGTTTTGTTTACTATAACAAAAATATTGTAGATGCTAATGTTTTTTCATGCAAATTTATCTGGGAGCTGTCAAATTTTAAGTCATATAAATATGATAAATTGATTGATAATTTAGTTAAGAAACAGTATTTCAGAAAATTTAAGTTATTGCATCTGTTATGTATTGTTCTGCATAAAAATATTTTAAATTATGATAAAAAAAATATCTATTTCAATGAATGAGTGAAAATTAATTCGTTTCTTGCTATAAATGAATTTGAATTAAAATTGTATGGCATTTAGGATTTTAGAATTTTTAAATATTTTTTTTTTATATTGAATTCTATACAACTAACAAAACGAAACTATATTTAATTATTCATAGTCAGGATTTAAATTTATATCCTGACTACTTTAAGTAGTTAAGATTATATGATGCAGAATCAAGAATTGTTTGAAACTATCTTTCTTGTTATATTTTTTCAAAATAATAATAATAATAATAAAAGGGGGATATTGAGTAAAAGCACCTGATACGTATCTAGAATATTTTTTGCAAAGAATGAGAAAATTTTACAGTTAATATAAATTGAAAATCTGACATTTTTTTTTTTTTAATTCTGATTTATTTAAAAGGCATATAGAATATTGATTATTGTTGATGCTGTGATTTTGTTATTGTTTTTGTTTGTTTACCATCGAAAATCTATAAATAATTATTTACTTTTGAAAAATTGGACAAAAGCATCTCAAAATGATCTCGTAGATCTATAAAATGCTTTTTTGGTGCCAAAAATTTTTATGGATCTATCTTTGTATCCCTTTTAAGATTAAGATAATTTTACCAGTATCATAAATTGAAAATATTGTTGCATTACTTCATACCATGTATTTTCTTTTCGATAACAAGGTTCAGGTTTTGTGTTGTTTATTACTTTACTATAAAAAATTGTAGATTCTAATTTGTATTTTCATTCAGACTTATCTTGGTGCTGCCAAATTTTAAATATTAGAAATATGATTAAATGATTAATACTTTAGTTAACGAAACAGTATTAAGAAAAATGTACGTTATAGCATACATTATGTATTGTTTAGCGTTGAAGAATATTTCAAATTATTATAATAACAATCCCATTTCAATGAATGATTGAAAATGAATATATTTCTTGTTATAAACGGAATTGAATTTAAAACTGTGTAAAATTAAGAATTTTTAAATAATTTAAATTTAAATTTTTTTCAAAAATATTAAATTCTATTTAATTTAACAAATAAAGCAATATTTAATTATTTATAATCAGCCGTAAATTTATATGAAGACCACTGATTATAACTTGTAAGATTACATGATGCATAATCAAGAGTTGTTTGAGATATCTTTCTTGTTTTAATTATATATATATTTATTTTTCAAAAAAAAAATGTTTTTCTTGTTAAAAATAAGTTTCATTCAATAATATTCATACTAATACATCATGATATATATGCAACATGCATTACAATCTGTAGTAAATCTCAATTTTTATAAGCTTTTCTTGATTTAATTAAAAAAAAAAAAATTGTTATGTCTTATAGGTTACATGTTATAAATTTTAATAGCTGATGAATAAGTATCACATGTGATCTCTAAACTATAGTATATTTATATCACAAAAAGGGATGTAATAGTTTAATATTAAAATTATTATAAATAATTAAAAATATTTAATTCATTAACTAATTTTATATTACAAAGACAACCAAATCAAATTTTGGCCAATTTCCAGCCAAAGTAGAAATAAAACGGACAAAAATCAAACCATTGTTGCAAAATAAATTTCAACAATTTCAATTTCATACTATTTTGAACATGAAATGTTCATGAAATGAAATGATGAATGAATAAAAGAAATTTTCAAGATGTTCAACGGAAAAATTCTGAATTTTTGAACATAAAGTTCATTTTTTTTTAAAACTTTTTTTTTACAAACTTCGCATTGTGATGTTAAACAATACATAGACATTATTATAATAATTATTTTACCTAGAAAATGTAACTATTTACTTTGAAAATATACTTGAACATGTGTTGAACTAACTACTTAAGAAAAATACGTTGCAAAAGTTAGTTACTTGAGCATTTTATTGTTAAAAAAAAAAACCCTCATTAATCTATTTTTTAATTATTCTACTTTCCAAATCTGTTTCCTATAAAACCTATGTAACAGCAGCACTTGGACACACGAAAAAAAAAAAAAAAAAACTGAAAACCTAGAAAAACAAAATTTCTTTCGAGTGTTCTTCGTTAAATTACTTTTTTAAAAGTAAGCTTCTACATTTACAACTTAAGACTACATCCTTAAAATCCACTAATGTTTTTTTTTCTACTTTAGTTCTTCTCAATGAGAAATTCGAAATCATGGTCGAAAAAATGCATCAAGTTTCTTACGCTGTTCAGTACAAAAGAGTAAGCATTAAAACAAATGTATTCTTTTTTGTCTTAGTCAGCGAAATGAGAAAGAAGGAAAGAAAAAAGAAAAAGAAATAAAAACTAAAAGAATTGGGGTGAGATGCGAAGCAAAAAACTAGGGCGTAACCACAAACTGTGACAATGTCTATTTGTCAAAGCTATGTGGAAAAAAAAATGAAAAAGAACACAAAAATGAAAAAGTGAAAGAAACTTCGCGCCAAATCGGAGATTAAATCGCCAAATTCGACAGAGTGTCAACTTTTCTTTTTGTATATTTTTTTTTTAACTCCTCGCAGCATAGAATGTAGTGTTACATTTTCTGCCCCTGGCTGAGTTTCAAAAATTAACTTTTCCTTTTGTTTAACAAAGTTTTTTGTTTCTTGTTTGAGGAAAAAGACAAAATAAAATGAAAAAAAAAATATTTATAAAAAAACTCTTATCCCTACATTTTCTTCTTATATAGTTTATCGATTTCTTTTTATCAATTAAGAAAAAAAGTTTAAAGTATGGAACAGAACAAAACAGTAATTTATGTTCAAAATTCACAACTTAAATAAAAAAAAAAATTTAGTTAAAAATTTTTTTTTAAAAAGAAACAAAGGAAAAAAAAAAAAATAATAATATTTGAAATTTTATTTTGTAATTTTGTAAAACTATGTTTTTTTTGTAAATATTCATATAAATAACAATGCAATATTATGCAATGAAAGTAATTGTAGGAAATAATAAAAATAAAATTTAAATTATTTTATGAAAATAACAAAATAAATTAATAACTAACTAAATTAAAATTCTTTTTTTAAAAATATAATTGCTTGAAAACAATAATAGTTAGCACAATTTAGAAGAAACTTACACAAATAGCGTATATATATAGATATTCAGCATCATCACTGTCGCAACAGCCCAGTGTGGGCCAGGGCCGTCTACCTACCTCAGGCAGATTTCGAGACTAGAGATGTTTTTTTTATTTTTTTTTTATTTTTTTTTTTACTGGTTAGATTTTCAGCTCTACGCCCAACAGTCATATGGAGACCGCGACTACTGCTTCAAGTGGATTCCGAACCACTACAAACTACCATGAGACTGCCGGGATTCGAACCTGTATACCGAATACCTGTGGTACCGAGCGCCTGAGTGCTAGCCACTCCATCATTCAGTCCCCATATATAGATATAATCTACTTATATTTGAAATTGTAAAATTTTAATTCAGTGTCTTTACCAAAAACATATAATATAGTGGACTAAAATAATATAAATAGATTAAACTGGGCTGCTCATATATTTAGAATGAGTGGTTTAATCCTGTACGAAGCCTCGTTTTGGCTAAGCCACACAGGGACAAAGAGGAAGATGACACCCTGGTTGCGATGGAGGCTAGACGCAGTTGAAAATTATTTCGATGTTCTAGGGGTTAAGAATTGAGGACCATTGTCACCAGAGGAATGCACTGCTGGCAATCTCTATAAAGGAAAGCCTTGGCGCACTTTGATGATGAAATATATAAATACAATATCTTGTTTTTCATTACAATTTTAAACTACAACTTAATGTAATCTCTACAAAATGAACTTTTTGAATGACAAAACTGAAATTTTGTAAATTTCATAATTAAAATAATTATAAAAAAGATAATTGTGATAGACGAGCATATACAAACCGGTGTTCGTGTGTCTCAGAAAATAAAACTTATTAACTGCTTCATATTAAAAAATATGTTTAGTGAACATCATCATTAATAAACTACTTACAAATTTTACAATGGAATTTTGAATTTATTATAAAAACATATTAAAAACAAATTTTTGCGAGTCCAAAACATTTAATAAAGACTGAAAGTAGAAAAAAATAGATATAAGCTATAATACAAGCAGATAGGAAAATATGAAGACTATGCCAAAAGCAAAAGAGTTATGATGTTATTTTCAATTATAATTGTTAGTACCATCTGGTGGTAACAAAATATTTTTTTATTTGATTAAAAAATTATTGACATAAATATTTTTATAACTTTGGTCTATTCACAAGTGTAGAATCTATATATGTTTTTTTTGAAAATTAAGGGCTATTATGTTTAAAAGGATTATAACAATATAATGTCTTGTTATAAAAAAGTGATGCTTTGTTATAAATACGTTAAAATTGTTAAGCCATATTTAATTAAAAGAAATAATTAGAATTTTCATCGTAATTTTTTTTTTTATTATGACAACATTTTAAAGAGCAGGAAAGATATTACGAGATCACTTAGCAGTGAAATTTGTATGAAATTGATAGAAAACTATCGGTTATTTATACAAGCGCCCACCCCCTAAATTACTCTATTCAGGAAAGCATAGCAAATGCCCTCTCCCTTTCTTGATTTATGGCACGAAACCTGAAACTGTTCGCCGACAGGGGCGAGAAAATTAAGCCATGATTGTTTATTTCCTTATTCATCCATTGTCAGCACAAATCACCTTTATTTCGTTTGGCGACAATAAAGTTTCTTTTTGTCCCAAACTCAATACTAGTCGGAGATATTTCATTGATAAAATTTCCACGTACGGTTTTCTTATTTATTTTAAATTATTTTATCAAATTAGAATTAACAAATGAAACCAAATTTTTAGATTTAACACAAGAATGTGAGTATAGCACAGTATGTTATAAATTAAAAGTAGATAAACAAACGAAATTCATTTTTAAAAGACATTATTTTTTCATTATTCATCTGCCAAACTACCTCTCAAAAAAGTATGGTTCTTATTTGGTTACTTTCGTTTTCGTCTCCAGACAAATTAATTTCCAAGATTATAGGAATAAAAGGCGGCAAAACCTGAGGAGAGAGAGCGAGAGAGCTACTTAACAAAAAGATCACGCCATGCTTCATTTAATGCGCAAGAGATCGAGATGAAATTACCCTGCAAAAGACCAACCTTACCCTTCAACAATTCAGCAGGCAATCCCGAAACCTCCCACCGATTGCCATAGAATAAGTGTAAATGTTTAGAAAGAAAAGAAAATGCAAAGTTTAAAGAAAAGAAAAAAACAAAAAAGAAAAATTATTTCAGAATTAACAAAATGAAACCAAATCCATCGATTTAATACAAGAAAAAGAAAGTTGCACAAGATACGCATAAATCTAAAAAAGTAGATAAACAAACAGCATTCATTTTTAATATGACATGATTTTTTTATTATTACTCATCTTCTATACGTCCTCCGAAAAGAACAACTTCTTAAAACCCGCCACCGACGGCAATAGAATAAGTGAAAAAGTTATTAGAGAAAGAAAATACAAAGCGCTTAGAGAAAAGAAAAACTAAGGTAGAGAAACCTTATTTCAGAATTAGCAAATGAAACCAAATATGATCTAAATAAAGGAAGTAGCACAAGATTTTACTAACTTAAAAGTAGATAAGCAAAACGGCATTCATCTTTAAGGTAACATTATTTTTTATTATTCCCCCGTCAAATACTGGGTACTTTTTTTTGTATGTTTATTTGTTTACTGTCGTTTTCGTCTGAGACAAATTAATCTCCAAGATTCCCAGGAATAAAAGGAGGCAAAAACAGAGAGAGAGAGAGAGAGGTTATTTAACAAAAGGATCACGCCATGCTTTTCATTTACTGCAAGAGAGCAGAAATGAAATTTTCCACCGCAAAGACCAACCCCGCCCTTCAAACAGCTCAACAGGGCAACTCTGAAACCCCACAAGGCCATAAGAGGGAAGTGGAAAAGTTGTAAGTTAAAGGTAATGTAAAGTTAAAAGAAAAAAAAAAATACTCAGAAAAAGTTACAAACATTAGATTCCAAAAGTTATTAGAATTAACAAATGAAACCAAATCTATCGATCTAGCACAAGAAGAAATTAAGTTAAGAGTCTACAAACCATAAAAGTTTGATAAACAAAACAGCATTGCTTTATTTTGACATCAATATTTTATTATTGCCTGTCATACTCCACCAAAAAAGTATGGTTCTTATTTGTTTACTTTCGTTTTCGTCTCCAGACAAATTAATCTCCAAGATTCCTAGGAATAAAAAAAGGGTAAACCCGAGGAGAGAGAGGCCACTAACAAAAAAAAAAAAGAACTACGTTATGCCTCATTTACTGCATAAGAGAGCAGAGACGAAATTCACCTTGCAAAAGAACACACCCTACCCTTCAACAGTTTAGCAGAGCAATCCTGAAACCTCCCACCGTCAGCCATAAGAATAAGTGAAAAAAGTTTAAAGTTAACGCAATGCAAAGTTAAAAGAAAGGAAAAATATGGTAGGAAAACTTTATACCAGAATTAACAAATGAAACCAAATCTATCGATCTAAATACAAGAACAAGTAATATATAAAAAAAAAAATTTTTAAAGCTTGAGTTCCTACTTTTTTCACTATATTTGCAGAAAGTTCTACATAAATAATTTTCATTTTTTAAAAGTTTATCTGGTATCTATTGGTAGATATATGCAACTTAAATCTAAAATAACTAAAAATAATTAATTAAATTTAATTACTAAATTAATATTTGAAAAAAACTGTATTAACATCAAGTGTCATCCACTGTGCAAATTCAAAAAAATGTATTTGAACTTGAGGATGAATAAAAGTATTTCTTATTAACGATTGAAAATTTGAATAAGATATATATAGGAAGAGTGTGAGCTAATAGTAGGAATTGAAAAAGAAAGTAACACAAGATTTTACAAAACCTAAAAGTAGTAGATAAACAAACGACATTCATTTTTAAGATGGCATGTTTGTTTATTTATTTATTTTATTATTATTATTATTCACCATCTATACCTCATACAAAAAGTATGGTTCTTATTTGTTTACTTTTTCGCCTCTAGACAAATTAATCTCCAAGATTCCCAGGAATAAAAGGCGGCAAACCCGAGAAAAGGCTACTTAACAAAAAAGAATCACGTTATGACTCATTTACTGCGTAAGAGAGCAGAGATGAAATTCACCCTGCAAAGACCAACCCTGCTCCTTCAAACAGTTCAGCAGGGCAATCCTGAAACCTCCCAGATGCCATGTGATTAAGTGGAAAAAGTGTAAAGAAAAGAAAAATGCAAAGTTTAGGGAGAAGAAACAAAAGAAAAATTTATTTCAGTATTACAGAAATGAAACCAAATCTATCGATCTAACACAAGAAGAAATTAAGTAATAAAAGGTTTTACAAACGTAAAAAGTAGATGAACAAACGGATAAATTTTTTAAGATATTATTATTATTATATTTTTATAATTTACCTACTATACCTCCTCCAAAAAAAGTATAGTTCTTATTTGTTTACTTTCGTTTTCGCCTTCAGACAAATTAATCTCCAAGATTCCCAGGAATAAAAGGCGGCAAAACCCAAGGAGAGAGAGGCTACTTAACAAAAGCATCGCGTTATGCTTCATTTACCGCGTAAGAGAGCAGAGACGAAATTCACCTTGGGTAAAGACCAACCCCTGCCCTTCAACAGTTCAGCAAGGCAATCCTAGGACCTTCCACAGATGGCCATAAGAATAATTGAAAAGTTGAAAGAAAAAGAAAAAAATTTTCAGAACTAACAAATGAAATCAAAAATATCGATCTAAAACAAAAAAAAAAAAAAGTGAGCGTAACACAAGATCATTTACAAACAGATTACACAAGATCATCTATCATTTTACAAACCTAAAAGTAGGTAAGCCAACGGCATTCATTTTTAAGGTGACATTATTTTTTTTTTTTATTCACCTGCAATATCTCTTACAAAAAAAAGATATGGTTCTTATTTGCTTACTTTCGTTTTCGCCTTCAGACAAATTAGTCTCTAAGAATCCCAGGAATAAAAGGCGGCAAAACCCGAGGCTACTTAACAAAAAAAGAATCGCGTTATGCCCTCATTTACTGCGTAAGAGAGCATGGACGAAATTCACCTTTGCAAAAGACCAATCCTGCCCTTCAACAGTTCAGCAGAGCAATCCTGAAACCTCTCACAGATGGCCATAAGAATAAGTGAAAAAAAAAGTTTAGTAAAAGAAAAAAAAATGCAAAGTTTAGGGAGAAAACAAAATACGAAGAAAAAAAAATATTTTAGAATTAACAAATGAAACCACATCTATCGATCTAACTCAAGAAAAAAGAAAGTAGCACAAGATTTTATAAACCTAAAAAGTAGATAAACAAACGGCATTCTCTTTTAAGGTGACACGATATTTTTTTTTTTTATTATTATTATTCATCTTCTATACCTACTCCAAAAGAGTATAGTTCTTAATTGTTTACTTTCGTTTTCGCCTTCAGACAAATTAATCTACAAGATTCTCTCCTCGGGTTTTGCCGCCTTTTTATTCCTGGGAAAAAAGGCTACTTAACAAAAAAAAAAGAATGGCGTTATGCCTCATTTACTGCGTAAGAGAGCAGAGACGAAATTCACCAAAAAGACCAAACCCTGCCCTTCAACAGTTCAGCAGGGCAATCCTAGAACCTCCCACCGAACGGCCATAAGAATAACGACTGTGTAAGAGACAATTAGGCTTAATTATTTCCAGGCGGCTACACCCTCAAAGAAAACTGTTTGGCTCTTGGCCAGATATATACTTCCTCATATTCCGAAGGCGTTTTATCTTCTCTTTGTTTATAACGGAGTAATCTGAGCACATTGTTAGACTCGTCGACGAAGACGATCTAGATCGTTTAGGAGACCACTAATGGTTTGTTTTAGGGGTGCCTGGTGCTACTATAGTGATGTGAACTTGAGGTCAACTCAATCATTGATGGTGTGCCCTAAATCCTAATTAATGCGAGCGTCGTATTATAATTTTACGAGGATGGTTTCGGGTGTCAGTAAATCACTGACATTATTGTCCATTTTTGAAGTTTTGCAATCACAGTTTTTAAAACTTTTAATTTATCAACTACATTTCTAGTACGTTTTCAGTTAGTCATATTTTTTGCTTTCTGTGTTTTCATGTTTAATTTATCAACTACATTTCTAGTACGTTTTCAGTTAGTCATATTTTTTTGCTTTCTGTTTTTTCATGTTAGAAAATTTAATATAATTTAAATAGTAATGTAATCACTTAAATAGTAATTTAATATTATTTAAATAGTAATGTAATCACTTAAATAGTAATTTAATATTATTTAAATAGTAATGTAATCACTTAAATAGTAATTTAATATAATTTAAATAGTAATATAATCATTTAAATAGTAATTTAATATCACTTAAATAGTAATTTAGTATAATTTAAATAGTAATGTAATCACTTAAATAGTAATTTAATATAATTTAAATAGTAATGTAATCACTTAAATAGTAATTTAATATAATTTAAATAGTAATGTAATCACTTAAATAGTAATTTAATATAATTTAAATAGTAATTTAATATCACTTAAATAGTAATTTAGTATAATTTAAATAGTAATGTAATCACTTAAATAGTAATTTAATATAATTTAAATAGTAATGTAATCACTTAAATAGTAATTTAATATTATTTAAATAGTAATGTAATCACTTAAATAGTAATTTAATATAATTTAAATAGTAATGTAATCACTTAAATAGTAATTTAATATTATTTAAATAGTAATGTAATCACTTAAATAGTAATTTAATATAATTTAAATAGTAATATAATCATTTAAATAGTAATTTAATATCACTTAAATAGTAATTTAGTATAATTTAAATAGTAATGTAATCACTTAAATAGTAATTTAATATAATTTAAATAGTAATGTAATCACTTAAATAGTAATTTAATATTATTTAAATAGTAATGTAATCACTTAAATAGTAATTTAATATAATTTAAATAGTAATTTAATATAATTTAAATAGTAATGTAATCACTTAAATAGTAATTTAATATTATTTAAATAGTAATGTAATCACTTAAATAGTAATTTAATATAATTTAAATAGTAATATAATCATTTAAATAGTAATTTAATATCACTTAAATAGTAATTTCACTAGTATAATTTAAATAGTAATGTAATCACTTAAATAGTAATTTAATATAATTTAAATAGTAATGTAATCACTTAAATAGTAATTTAATATTATTTAAATAGTAATGTAATCACTTAAATAGTAATTTAATATTATTTAAATAGTAATGTAATCACTTAAATAGTAATTTAATATAATTTAAATAGTAATGTAATCACTTAAATAGTAATTTAATATAATTTAAATAGTAATGTAATCACTTAAATAGTAATTTAATATAATTTAAATAGTAATGTAATCACTTAAATAGTAATTTAATATAATTTAAATAGTAATGTAATCACTTAAATAGTAATTTAATATTATTTAAATAGTAATGTAATCACTTAAATAGTAATTTAATATAATTTAAATAGTAATATAATCATTTAAATAGTAATTTAATATCACTTAAATAGTAATTTAGTATAATTTAAATAGTAATGTAATCACTTAAATAGTAATTTAATATAATTTAAATAGTAATGTAATCACTTAAATAGTAATTTAATATTATTTAAATAGTAATGTAATCACTTAAATAGTAATTTAATATAATTTAAATAGTAATTTAATATAATTTAAATAGTAATGTAATCACTTAAATAGTAATTTAATATTATTTAAATAGTAATGTAATCACTTAAATAGTAATTTAATATAATTTAAATAGTAATATAATCATTTAAATAGTAATTTAATATCACTTAAATAGTAATTTAGTATAATTTAAATAGTAATGTAATCACTTAAATAGTAATTTAATATAATTTAAATAGTAATGTAATCACTTAAATAGTAATTTAATATTTAAATAGTAATGTAATCACTTAAATAGTAATTTAATATTATTTAAATAGTAATGTAATCACTTAAATAGTAATTTAATATAATTTAAATAGTAATGTAATCACTTAAATAGTAATTTAATATAATTTAAATAGTAATGTAATCACTAAATAGTAATTTAATATAATTTAAATAGTAATGTAATCACTTAAATAGTAATTTAATATAATTTAAATAGTAATGTAATCACTTAAATAGTAATTTAATATTATTTAAATAGTAATGTAATCACTTAAATAGTAATTTAATATAATTTAAATAGTAATATAATCATTTAAATAGTAATTTAATATCACTTAAATAGTAATTTAGTATAATTTAAATAGTAATGTAATCACTTAAATAGTAATTTAATATAATTTAAATAGTAATGTAATCACTTAAATAGTAATTTAATATTATTTAAATAGTAATGTAATCACTTAAATAGTAATTTAATATTATTTAAATAGTAATGTAATCACTTAAATAGTAATTTAATATAATTTAAATAGTAATATAATCATTTAAATAGTAATTTAAATCACTAAATATACCATTTTAAATAGTAATGTAATCACCTAAATAGTAATTTAATATAATTTAAATAGTAATGTAATCACTTAAATAGTAATTTAATATAATTTAAATAGTAATGTAATCACTAAATAGTAATTTAATATAATTTAAATAGTAATTTAATATCACTTAAATAGTAATTTAGTATAATTTAAATAGTAATGTAATCACTTAAATAGTAATTTAATATAATTTAAATAGTAATGTAATCACTTAAATAGTAATTTAATATTATTTAAATAGTAATGTAATCACTTAAATAGTAATTTAATATAATTTAAATAGTAATGTAATCACTTAAATAGTAATTTAATATTATTTAAATAGTAATGTAATCACTTAAATAGTAATTTAATATAATTTAAATAGTAATATAATCATTTAAATAGTAATTTAATATCACTTAAATAGTAATTTAGTATAATTTAAATAGTAATGTAATCACTTAAATAGTAATTTAATATAATTTAAATAGTAATGTAATCACTTAAATAGTAATTTAATATTATTTAAATAGTAATGTAATCACTTAAATAGTAATTTAATATAATTTAAATAGTAATTTAATATAATTTAAATAGTAATGTAATCACTTAAATAGTAATTTAATATTATTTAAATAGTAATGTAATCACTTAAATAGTAATTTAATATAATTTAAATAGTAATATAATCATTTAAATAGTAATTTAATATCACTTAAATAGTAATTTAGTATAATTTAAATAGTAATGTAATCACTTAAATAGTAATTTAATATAATTTAAATAGTAATGTAATCACTTAAATAGTAATTTAATATCACTTAAATAGTAATTTAATATTATTTAAATAGTAATGTAATCACTTAAATAGTAATTTAATATAATTTAAATAGTAATATAATCATTTAAATAGTAATTTAATATCACTTAAATAGTAATTTAATATTATTTAAATAGTAATGTAATCACTTAAATAGTAATTTAATATAATTTAAATAGTAATATAATCATTTAAATAGTAATTTAATATCACTTTTAAATAGTAATTTAGTATAATTTAAATAGTAATGTAATCACTTAAATAGTAATTTAAT
>BPLR01008532.1:0-37768 GCA_021605095.1 Caerostris extrusa | reverse complement strand
CGCTTGCCGCTGCAATGACTCTTCTTCACATCTTTCATTCATTATTTTTTATGCAATTTATGTGATCATTAATATCGTACTCCCATATTGCGTAATCAAATGTATTACAAGGAACTACAGTAAAGGGTCACCCTTACTTTCACCATCTTATTCTCCAAGCATGATAAGGAAAAAATACAGCAAATTCATGTTCAAAGTTTTACAAGTGAACCATAAATGCTTTCGACCTTAAAAGTAAAAGAAAAAATCGCGCTCATAAATAATGGAGTTCTTTATGTATATTACTTCAAAGAAATCTCACGTTATTCATTGAAATGTGTTCCAAGATGTGCTTGGCTCGCTTAATCCGTTCTTGAAACATAATCATCGAAAGAAAAGCTTGTGAAGGAAAAAAGTTTTGCAAGTTCTTTATAATTTTTCAGTTCACATCTATTGCTGTTTTGAATCGAACAAATGTCGACTTCTCTCAAAAAAGATAAACGCTTTTCTTTAGTATGAGAAAAGCTTAAACATCACATAATTGAACTGTCTTTAATTAAAAAACAAAAGTCTCATTTTCTGCAGTTGTAGGAATATCTGTATTTTCTGTTATTTTTGAGTTGTGCATAATATTCAGAATTTAACGATGTGATCATAAAAATTTTTTATTTTGATTAAATTAGTTTTACGATGTATTGTTTAAATACATTTTTTGCTTAAAAATCGCCTTATATACATTTTGGCATTATTCAACTTATATACGTTTCAACTTATACGTTTATTGGGATTAAAATAGGTATTTACATAAATAGTGAATATATCTGGTGTACATTGGGAGTTAATGAATGTAACCTTATCATCAAATTTGAATTAAACAATTGTGCTGGCTTTTTATACGATATATCAATTATAATAATTAAAAATAATTGTTTTGATTATTGAAAGAAGGACAGATTATTAAAAAATTTAAAAATGGCTGTTGTAACAGTGTTCCTCCTAGGCACTGCAAGAGCGTTCAGAGAAATGGAGAAATGGTGGTAGACCTCGAGATTGTCACCCGAGAAGTACTAGTGCAACCCACGCTCCGTTAAAAAAAGTGTAATTTATAGTCTCTCATCCCAAGAGTAAATATATTTAACGCAATGTTGTGTATAAGTTGGCTCACCAGACTCTCCCCTGAGAGAAAGTATTTCCTATCCAGTGTATCAGTTTCTGGTGTTGAAGTAGTCCTTAAACGAGTTTCGCGTTTTCGGTTTCTAAGTGTGAGTGCTTCTACGAATCTATAATTATCTGTCTTTAAATGTGTTAAATGTGTGTGTGTGTGTGTGTACTTGTGTGTATGTGTGTGTGAGGTATTTGTGTGTCTGTGTGAACAGTGTGTGAGTTCCCCTAACTTGTGTGTGTGTATCACAATGTGTCAGCACCAGTTAACTGTGTTACACAACCTGTGCACTGTGTGTTCCAACGAATTTAGCCTCACTTGTCACATTCACTTCTGTATTTTCTAATAAAAAATTTCACTTTGATATCGTTTTATTTTAAAATTATAACTTCAATAACTATGCATATTTTTTTTATGAACTGTTATATTTTAATCTACTTATTATATTTTCCATAACTTTCAAACACTTGAAGCTTTTTTAAAGCATTTAAATTGATACCTTTTATTGATTAATATGTTTTTTCGTAAGCCTATGGTACTTTTTTCTTTTTTGCTTTTATGAAATATTCGACGTGAGTTAGTTACAATATCTTGCAATTATTCTAAGTACATCTAAATTAAATCTTATTTTTAGAGAATAATTTCAATACATCAAAATAGGTGCTTCGTACTTAAACATATTTATATGCATGATTTGATTTCATTCACCTTTATATGTATTAATTAATCGCAAACAAGACCAATATTTATACTTGAATAATAAAATTTGCTTATGTAAGTAATATTAAGTCTACATATATTGTAAACCAATTATAAAATTTTCATATCTATAAAAGAAAACATCAGATAATCACATGAAAAATTGTCCATTATTATAATTATCTTTCTTTTCTTTTAAGAAAAATCTGCTTTTTTTTTAATGATTAAATTAAAAATGGTAAATATAAAATAACTCTGTACTTGTCCAGAAACATTTTTACATCACTCCTTCAGTATTTCTCAGTAATCAATTTACGTATATTGAGCTCTTATGTAACTTTTGATTGGGTCATAGGCGTTTCTCACTTAAAACCAATTCAGCATCTCAAAAACATAAATTTAATATTAAAAGCGAAGACTATAATCATATATTCATTTCACTATCATTAGTTATAAAAGGATGACTGATTAATTAAAATAAAGATGGAAAAGATTACAAGTAGAATTCTTTTTACTATGGAAATATTTATTACTTTGGCTACCTGTTTAATTAGTTGTAAAGTTTTCTTTTTTCTTTTGTACCAGTATATTATGCATATTGTGCAGTTCCTATTCAGATGTCTTTCACGGAAAACAACTTCTCGAATAGAAACTTACGAATTGCTTCATTCGTGTACTCCTTACTAAAATGAGGCATTTAACTAAACAATTCCCGTATCTACTTCGGGTGTGAACAAATTAATTCTGTTGGTTGAAAAGTTTTTTATAGTGTTTTGAAACGAAAGATGAAGAGTTCAATTCTCCAGTTTTCACATGAGAAGTGCTCAGTTTATTTTACGTGGCTGTTAAGTTATATCCTTATGTTATATCGTATAACTTATTATTTTTCTTATTTATATGGGTTTGCGCTTTATGGTAATCTTTTTGTACACTTTAGGATAATTAGATCAGGACCTACAATTTAACATGGATTCCGAACCTCTCACAGGCATCCATGCCACCGCCAGTATTCGAACCTGAAAAGCCTGTGGTACCAAAGGCTAGAGCGCTAGCCAATCGGCCATCAGGCCGTTCTTATAATATATGATCTTTGTTATATCCTTACCTTATGCCATAGACCATGATGTACCCTTTTTTTGTACTATGAGTTGTACCCTTAAGGCCTTTTATACCATAGATTCAAAGTTGTATCTTATGTCATATATTATGAATTGTAACCTTATGGCATAGATCTTGAATTGTATTCTTATATATTTATGCTATAGACCATATGTACTAATATCAACTAACCAACTTACATATTACGTTATCTTCCAAAGACATGAGGAACCTGTATTCGCCTTATATCACTTAAGAGCGACCTAATGGTCAATTAGCTAGAGCTCAAGCCTTTGGTACCACAGGCTTCAGATTCGAATCTTGACTGTGGTGTGGATGCTAGTGAGTGGTTCGGGATCAACGTAGCTACAAACCAAACTTAATTGAAAAGGTGAAATGTTTTATAATAGTCTTAAACAACAACAAAAAGCTGCTAACAGACAAATCAAATTTCTTAGACGGAAGACTACCATGTAAAATATATATACATTTATTAAAAATTAGAAAAATATGTTGTTCTAATGCAACTGGCAAAACAGAGATAGTTATTTTTTATGCCATAAGCAAAGGCTGCACCGCTATTACTCATTTAATGCTACCCAGGGGGTACGTGTAGCTTGAAGACATGCTACCGTCGCGAATAACACTACCTCCACAACGCTCTGTGATCCTATTAGACCGGGACCTACGGTGTAAAGTGGATTCCGAACCACTACAAACATTCATCATACCGCCGTGATTCTAACCCGAAACATGTGGTACCGAATGCCAGCGTGCTATCCACTTGGCCAAGGGGCCCCAAAAATTAATTAATATATTTTAAATGAATATAATTTATTGACTGCATAAAATTAATAGTCATATTTTCTGATAAAAAAAAAAATAGAATCAACGTAAGGAGGAGGAGGGATCGTGAGAAAAAAATGTCTTCCTTAGTTTTAGTTTTATATGCGATCAGGGCCGGAATTAGATGAAAAGAGGCCCTAGGCTATTCCACTTATGAGGCCCTTTCATCTTTCATTTTTAAGTTTGTAAATTACTTATTATGTTTGTTTATTATTCATATGTGTAGAACTTCTCCTTATTTTTGATTCAGGGTTTTAGTGTGTACTGTTTTAGAATAGTGTCATTCTAATTTTGCTAACAATTTGAATGAAGGCCCCTCTTGATCTTGAGGTCCTATGCTGAAGCCTAGTTAGCCTATAGGAAAATCCGGCCATGTATGCGATGCACTAGCATAAAAAAAATGAAGCAATCTTTCAACTTGGGACTTTCCCGAACGCTCAAATACCCGTTATCATTCGTCTGGCTCTCTTGACCTCCAACCGGCAGCATGTACTTAATGAATCAACCCACCCAAGGATGATACGTGAATGAATTCGTGAAAACCTTGAACCAGAATTCCTTTCTGCCGAGGAATACCTTTTCTTTTGCACGGTCGACGACCTCTGGTTCGAGGAATCGCCGCCAGGGGGGCGTCCGTGGTTTGTGGTGTGTGACGTCACGTTCATGAGGACCTGAAAGTTCCACAACAATTCCGGTGACCTGACAAAACATGGGAGTTCTCAAGAACCACCAGCAGGTAAGGAAATTTCTGTCCTTGGGTATACGGTTCACAGTTATTATGCAACAATATTTTATTTACCAATATTGTTTAATATTTTTTTCTTGAAACAATGTCATAAAAGGTTTTCCTTTAATAGTTTTTGAATATAGGAACCTTATATTTTGGTTTTGATATTTTTAAAAATATTTTTTTTAAGTTTAATATTTTTCAATATTGCTTAATGTTTTGCTTGAAACAATGTTATAAAACTCCCTGGGTATTAAAAGTTTGTCTTTAGTAATTGTAGAATATAGAAACTTTATATTTTATATTTTGGTTTTGATATTTTTAAAGATACTTTACGTTGTTTTTAATATTTTTCAATATTGTTTAATATTTTGCTTAAAACAATATTATAAAAACCCTAGGTATTCAATGTTCTTCTTTAATAGTTTTAGAATATAGAAACATTATATTTTATATTTTGGTTTTGATATGTTTTTAAGGCATTTTATGTTTGTTTTTAATTTTAAAATTATTCAATAATGTTTCTAAAAATTTATTAAGGTTATTTCGAAACTGAGAAATTATTAAAGGGTTTTTTTAAATAAATGTGTCAAAATTTTTGGAGAATACATTTTTTAAAAATGTTTCAAGTACAAAAAGTTTTTGTGTCCCGGAGGCGCCATGGATGTTTATAGTGGTTCAGAATCCACTTTAGACCGCAGGTCCCTGTCTACTGTGACTTTAGTGCATTAGGCGTAGGGCTGACAGTCATACTCCGTAAAAAAGAAAGCATCTCCTGTCTTGAAATCTCCCAGTAGGCTGACGCCCTGGGCCCACCATGGGGCTGTTGTGGCAATGCAGAATAAGTTTTATCAAATGTAAACCTAATGTTATTCTGGTAGTGCGACAGGTTTCGAGTCCCATTGTATGTCATGGATGTTTGTAGGAGTTCGGAATCCACTTTAAACTGTAGGCCCTGTCTAATATGACATACAGCGTTGTGAGTAGGGCTGACAATCCTATTCCTTAAAAAGAAAACATCCTCTGTCTCGAAATCTGGCAGTACGCAGACGGCCTGTACCACTGATGATAATGATAAAAACAAAATTAAAATGTATTTATAATATTTATAAGACTTTCATTCAATAAGATATTTTTAAACAGCATCTTTCATTTAAAAAATAAACTCAAATTCTATTGAAAATAAATATTTACTAAATTTTAACACCTGTAGTTTTAAATGTCTTTCAATAGAAAAGTCGCATTTATTCAATAGAACTGTCAAGGAAAATCCGAAAATCCTGATCTCTATTTGAATTTCGCTATTCAACCACACACACAACGTCTTAGTGTAAGTGACAAGAAAATAGAAAAGATGTTTCGAGAAAAGGAACTCGGCCCCGATTTTTTGACACTTTCTAAAAGGAGGACTAAATTATTCTGAGTTACTGAAAAGTAAGAGATCGAAAGTGACGAAGAGGAATGAGATCAACAGATGAAATACTCCTGTGTTTCCATAGAGAACCTTATTTCTAAATCCTTTCAGAAAATATATTCAGCACTTATTCTACAAATATGTAGTTTTGATATTTATCGATCTGTAAATATTAAAGGAAATTGTGATAGTAGGAAAATACTTTATTGTAAAAATACTTATAAAAAAGCATTTTTAATCCTTAAAGATAGTGTTTTTTAATAGCATAATGCAATAAATATGTAAACTGTTACTTTTAGAAATTGCAGTTCAATCACAATTTTCTTTGATATTTTAATTTTTGTTATTTAAACATAATCTAGGTCATTTTATTCATTTTTGCTGTTTTATTCCTTTGTCAGCCGAATATAACATTGGATAGCCAATTTGCTTGAATAAATCAGCTCAAAAAATCTCAAAATCTAAAACTTATATAAATTATTTAGGTTTTTGAATAAAAATCTTTAAAAGAACGATGTTTTGAACAACATCTCTGAAATGGACTTTGTTTTGATCAAAATTCTAAGAAATGGACGTTGTTTTGATCAAAATTCTATGAAATGGACGTTGTTTTGATCAAAATTCTATGAAATGGACGTTGTTTTGATCAAAATTTTATGAAATAAACAAGGTTTTGAACAAAACATCAAACAAAGAGATTCACTTTTACCAAAAGGATATAACATTATTTCATTAAATTAATAAATCTCATGAATTTGGTACATAAAACGAAATAAATATGAAATATGTTTTACGCTTTTTAATGACTGTTTCGCAAATGAAAATGATACAACGATAAAAGTAGAATTATTGCTAGTTAAAATATCTCATATATACAATAATATGGTACAGTGTAGTTGTTAAAGAAATTCGATACCATTGCATTAATGACTTTAAATAATTGTTAAAATAAGTTTCAGCTTGAATAATTAATTGACATCAAATAATTTTTTTCACTTTTTAAATAAAATTATTTAAATAAATGTGCAAAAATCCATCAAATAATATCCATCAAATTTTGTTGGAAGTTTAATCTAATGCATATATTCAAAATTTTGACAACTTTAAACATTTTTTTAACTGATTGTTCCCTTCACAAATCCTATTATATGTATGGAAATAATACTTTGACAATTTTATGTAAATTGATGGCAGTTGTCATTTGCATATATTAGTTTAAATAAAAAAATATTACTTTTTATGTTGCTCTGTTTATTAACCAGTGTCATAGTAATTAAAGACATCGTATTTTTAAAAACCGATAATATAGTAGGATGTATCATCATAAATCATTGTTTGGGTGGGTTGTCATCGTCATGTTTATAAACTCAAAATAAACGATCGTTTATCCATGTGATTAAGATAATTTTTCTACTGTCGATAATTCGTTTTTACATAAGCTGCTTCACATAAATTATGGATCAAAGTACATAATTAATCTTGTTTATTCAGGTTTTATAACAGCAATCTTTTTTTATATATAACAGCATTCAGTTCATTTTGCATATTATGTTAAGGTACAAAAAAAAGAATGTTTGTTTTATACATTTTTATTTCAATTTTTTTTTTTTGAACTTAAAATAAATTCTCATTTATTGATGTATTTTAAATTCTTCAATTATTGAATTGATTTTTCAGTCATCCTTAACTCCTGTTGGTGCAATTATTGCACCATAATAATGACAATTTAATCATTTAATGATAATTTAATTTAATCATTTAATGATAATTTAATGATAATTTAATTTAATCATTTAATGATAATTTAATGATAATTTAATTTTTAATCATTTAATTCAGAGGGAGGGTAATTTGAGGTAACTTGATTGCCGAGTAGAGCTGGTACACATCTCGTGATCTCCAATGTCGGCATGCTAATGGCCAATTAACTAGCGCTCTGGTCTTTGGTACCATAAGCTTCAGGATCGAATCCTGGCTGTGCCATGGATGTTTGTTAGTGGTTCGGAATCCACGGTCTTATTAACCTAAAGTGTGCACAAAATGTCCGTAGAGCGACAAACTAAACTAAACTAAGCTAACCAGTGACTTGTAACATACTCCGTGATCAGAAATCGAACTTTCGTCCTTTCACTAGGGTTGAGAATATACTAACTAAATAGTTGGAGACTAAATAAATGTTATTTTTCTTGAGCCAGAGTTTGGACCTTAATTGAACTTGCTTTGTATTAGGCGCTCTACATATATATTAGATAGTTTTTAATTATTTTTTTTTTACTATTTTTCATCACAAGCTTTAGTTGAAAATTATTAATATTATATATAAATATGCATTTTCATTTTTATTTTATGTGTTGCGAATACGATTCCTGTACACACACACATTTTCTCATATATATGTGTATATATATATACACTCAAGAGGCAAAACATTATGACCACCCCTACATTTTGCAATGAACTCGCCTGGATGACGTGGAAGGCACGTGATCAGGTGGAAGTGGTATTTAACTGATAATAAGTGGTGGTATTAATCCATGCCAAGGCGGGTTGAAGCTGTGTTGCGCGCCAAAGGTGGGCCAACTCGTTATTGACAGGTGGTCATAATGTTTTGGCTCTTGAGTATATATATATATATATGAAACATTTCTAAAATAAAGCTTTATTTCCATGCATATAAAAGATGAAATATATTATCTTGCCATTGACCTATGGATACTTGCTATCCAACTAATAATTAATGTTAGTTTAAAGAGGATAATTACTGTGTAATTTATGAGAATATATATGAGTCAATGAGTCATATATATGAGATATATGAGTCAAAAGCTTGTACGGAATATATAGGAAATATTTCCTGTCTCATTTTCTCTAATAAATTTTATAAGAACTATATTTAATTTGAACAATTGAAGTAATATTTTGCGGAAGTTAATAAATTAATTTAATACCAAATTTCCTAATCCTAAAAAAAATAAATATTAATAAAAATTTTTATTTTCCTTGCAAATTAAGTGATAATGAATATACAAAGTAACCATTAAATTATTTCGCAAAGAAATTTATTTACAAAATTTATATATATATATATATATATATATATATATTTGGCTTATAATTCTTTGGATTTATTATTAATTAAATCGAAAAAATTAAAGTTTAAATAATATTTTTTTTTAAAATTAAATAATATTTATTTTTTTAAAATTAAATAATATTTTTCTTGAAATTAAATAATATTTTCAATCGATTTAACAATAACATTATTTTAATAATATATTTTTTATTAACATAGATTTATTTTAAATTTAAATAAAAATTTATTTATTTCTAATTTATTTTTATTTTTATATTTTTTTTTTTTTACATATTTTTATTTTAATAACATATTTATAAAAATATGTTATTTTATTATTAGAAATAATATATTTATAAATTTAAAATTACATACTATTTTTATAGATTTAAATTTACATACTATTTTTAAAATTAAACTTCATTTTTGACTTCGTCTGATTTTAAATGTGCATGATTCTGCATTTTTACTTAATGTATTGTTACGAAACTCAAAATTAACTTACTTCAACATAAACAAGACGGATTAACATACTTCTTATTTTAAAATTAATGTTATAAGTTAAAATAAATATCACGTTTAAAAAAAAAAAAGTTAAAACCATCTATTCCTCAAAGAAAGCCTGAGTTTCTGTCATGAGAAACGCATCTCTCTTAAGACTGCAGTTTGCTTCCTCAAATACTGTTTTCGCATAGCCACAAAGACGAAACAAAAAGCACTGCATGCCATCTGTCAAGAACTCAACCCTTTTTTTCACTCAATTTTTTATATACACAATAAAAGGACCATTGCTGGGACACCGTGACCCAGTGCCCAGCACGGTCGGTTGGCGACCACGTGACTGTTGCCATTGTTTCGGGATCACGACATACCACGTGACTGCATTTGGGAGGAATGAAACTGCCCGGGATTTTTCTCAAAGACAGTGAAATAAAGCAGAACAGGCTTTTGAGTGGGTGGGTGGGGGTAGTGAGTTTTATTATGCATTTTGATTAAGTTCGTTCAATTTAAACGTATTTACGAGTTGCTTTTTAAAGTAACTATACTCGTTCCTTAAGTAATGTTAAGGTTGAGTTATTAAGATAAGGTTTAAACATTATTATGGTTATAAATTAGAGATAAGATTATTGTCTCATAATAACTTGATAAAAAGCTAATATCTTGAAAGAATCAAAAATCAATTTTTATGTGCTGTTTCTGTTCAATCCGATTTATAAATAAATTCGAAATTATTCGTTTATTATTCGTTTTTATTACTTATTTGTTAACAAAAATTAATCATAATTTAATTAATTAAAATGTAATAAATGGGCATGAGGACCAAGTGATTATCACTTTGGCGCTCGGTGCCACAGGTTTTGGGTTAGAAACCCTGCTGTGCCATGGATGTTTGTAGTGGTTCGAAATCCACTGTAGGCCGTAGGTCCTATTCTATTATGACTCTAGAACCTTGGGAGAAGGGCTGATAACCCTACATAGTCAGCGTCACAGAACACAGTCACACTTCTACCTACGGGTACTCCATCACAACGGGTGCATCTGCCTGCTGGCATATTTCGAGACAAGAGTTGTTGTTTTTTTTACGGAGTAGAAATGTCAGCCCTACGTCCAACGCTCTATGAACATATTAGACCGGACCTGCGGTATAAAGTGGATTCCACTACTACAAACATCCATGGGACCGCCGGGACTCGAACCCGAAACTTGTTGGCACAGAACGCTAATCACTCGGTTATCAAGCCCAAAATTAAGTCAGTTAAGAACAGATAGCAGAACTAGGATGCAAATCCAAGCCTCCGAAGAGACTTGTGCCTTAAACCAGCTCCTTAGTCTTCTCGGCCATGCTACCGGCTGTTCATTAATTAATTATAAAGTAATAGTGGTTTGATGGCCGTGTGACTAACGCTTTGCACAGGTTTCTGGTTCGAGTCCCGGTGTCACCATGGATGTTTGTAGTGGTTCGGAATCCACTTTAAGCCATATGTCTCGGACTAATATGACTGTAAAACGTTGGACGTAGTGCTGACAAGACTTCCCGTAAAAAATCAGTGTCACGGTACCAAGTCAGACCTCTAGGTGCTCCATCCATTATCGCATTACATTAACTTTTTTTTTTTTATTCTGTTTTTCTCTGATACATTTTTCAAATATATTTTACTACGTAGAATACAGGAAGCTTCTCTAATTATATAAAAAAATGTATGGTATACGATAATTTTGCTATTAGTCGTTCTTTTTCGACGATTTTGCAACATTTTTCTTTTTTTTCAATTATTCTCATAGATTCAAATATTAACAGAAAAATTTTATGAAGGTGTGTTTTTATTCTACCATACTTTGACGGCATATTGACTAATTCCTCATAACTTTAAGAAGCCACTCATCACGGACTTCAACTGCCCTAGGAAGTTGACATCAGTTATTAGCAGACTCAGAACTAATCATTACAGAGGGATGAAGATTCTCCCAGACAAGACCAGGGAATACATCCCCTGCAGAAATTGCCCCAACGCTTTCCTAAGCACATTCTTGAATGCCTAGCACTCACTTCCCATGTTTTGCAATTGGGTATGGTGCCAATCGAGGCCAACTTAAGAGAAATCCCGTATAGGTTGGTGCGCCCGGCGCCATTGGTTGCGGCCGCTATCGAGAAGACTTTTGACTTGATCTAACATTGATAATTATATTTTTAAATCGATGGGCACGATAACAACAACATGACTGCATATTTCATTTGTAATATTGATGATTCGCGATTTGATAGTATTTTGTAACTTGTTTGTTTAGGAGGGGACTTGGCTTGGCGAAACAAAGAAGAAAAAAAATCACCAAAAAAGCGGAGCCCTAAAGTGCAGAATTTTTGTTGCTGTAGTATTCTGGCCAATTGCTTCATAAATATTTTGAGTTACTGAGATTATTATTATAGATTTTATTGAACATTGATATACTACCATGTGTATTCATCCGGCAAAGTATGTTCACACATGATAAATTGAAATTCATGAAAGGATTTCAGTTTTTTAATTTTATACTTATTTTTTTATATCATAGTAAAAGTTATTTTGATTATGTTAAAATGTGCTTATAGAATTTATGAGGATATTTATTGTTTATTTGAATTCAATT
Organism: Caerostris extrusa; assembly: GCA_021605095.1. Taxonomy (NCBI): domain Eukaryota; kingdom Metazoa; phylum Arthropoda; class Arachnida; order Araneae; family Araneidae; genus Caerostris; species Caerostris extrusa. Next base: position 25,644 of record BPLR01008532.1, on the reverse strand, counting down.
TATACTTTAATAAAAGTATGATGATCATACTAATTATACATACGTAAATTATATTCAAACGAAAACATTTTCTTTCCTAACTTACATAACATCTCATTGTAAAAATTATGAAGTTAGTTTTTAAATGTATATATTTTGCATCTTGACAGTTTTTATTAGCAAATATTATTTAAGATTATTTAAATATGTGAAAAATAATTATAGCGCTATAATTATAAAAATTTTCATATTAATAATCATCTATTAAAATGTATAAAAACAGAATAGCTTTTTTTTTTTATCAAAATTAAAAAACATTTTTCTCATCTCATTTGTAGAAGCAAGAAAAAAATTGTAATTAAATATTTTTTTTTTATTTAAATTACGATTACTGTCAGAAACATGTCAATGGGAAAGAAAAAAAAAGAAAAAAGAGGGATTAAAAATCTTAACCTACTATAGTTAATATTCCTTTTGTGTTTTTTTAAACCGCAAAAATTAAAAAAGAAAAATATTTTTAATGAAATTAATAAAAACATTTCTTTTAACTCAAAATTTTTTTTCACGTTGTATATATTAATTAGATAAAAAATTACATTTTAAAAATAGGAAAGTTACTTGAAAAATAATAACAGTTAAGAATTTCTGTAAAAAAAGAAAATTTTATTTTATAAGAAAAAGAAAGATTTAAATTAAAAATGATGGATTAAGAAAGATTTTTTTCATGTTAAACAATAATTAAAAAAAATATATCAAGATTTTAAAATTTTCACGCATGTTTTTATTTCTCAAAACATTTTTTTTTCAGTTATAATACCTTATTTCCTCGAATTTATTTCGTTAAAAAGAAAATATCACAATGATTTAATCTATTATTAAGATTTTTTTTTTTTTTTTTTTTTTTTTTTTGAATATGCATGTTAAAAACATTTTAACTCGTTTCAAGCAAAACAAAGCCGATTAAAAAGAATGTTCATTAGTTAGCTATGCCTGAAAATAAAGCGCATTTATGATTGAAATATTTTATTTTTTTACATTTTTAATATTTCTATTTTTATTTTGCATTTCAATCATTGATTTCTACTTTTAAAGTTTTCCATTTTATTTCAAAATCTTATTTCCAATATTTTTATTTTTTTCTATATTTCCAGTATTTTTTATTTTTCTATATTTCCAGTATTTTTATTTTTCTATATTTACAGTATTTTTTATTTTTCTATATTTACAGTATTTTTTTTTATTTTCTATATTTCCAGTACTTTTATTTTGCTGTATTTCCAGTATTTTTATTTTCTATATTTCCAGTACTTTTATTTTTTATTTTTCTGTATTTCCAGTATTTTTATTTTTCTATATTTCCAGTATTTTTATTTTTATATTTCCAGTATTTTTTATTTTTCTATATTTCTCTATTTCCAGTATTTTATTTTCTATATTTCTAGTATTTTTATTTTTCTATATTTCCAGTATTTTTATTTTTCTATATTTCCAGTATTTTTTTTTTCTATATTTATAGTATTTTTATTTTTCTATATTTATAGTATTTTTATTTTTCGATATTTACAGTATTTTATTTTTCTATATTTCCAGTATTTTTATTTTTTCTATTTCAGTATTTTTATTTTTATTTTTATTTTTCTCTATTTCCAGTATTTTTATTTTTCTATATTTACAGTTATCTATATTTACAGTATTTTTTATTTTTCTATATTTCCAGTATTTTTATTTTTCTGTATTTCAGGTATTTTTATTTTTCTATATTTCCAATATTTATATTTTTCTATATTTAAAGTATTTTTATTTTTCTATATTTCCAGTATTTTTATTTTTCTATATTTCCAGTATTTTTATTTTTCTATATTTCCAGTATTTTTTTTTTTTTCTATATTTCCAGTATTTTTATTTTTCTATATTTCCAGTATTTCTATATTTCCAGTATTTCTATATTTCCAGTATTTTTATTTTTATATATTTCCAGTATTTTTATTTTATCATTGATTCCAATCATTGATTTCAACTTTTATGGTTTTCCATTTTATTTTAAAATCCTATAGAAAAAGAAAAATATTGGAAAATATATTTCCAATCTATTTTTCAACATTTCCAATATTTTTATTCTTATTTTACATTTCCAGTCATTGATTTCTACTTTTTAAAAATTTCCATTTTATTTCAAAATTCAATGAATAAGGACACAATTATATTCAAAGTGGGATGATATGGTGAATAACACGTATGGAGTTTTAGCTACGAAAAACTCCGATGCTTTATGTTCTATTTGGCGGATAAACAAGATATAGACATCAAATATTTTATTTCAACTACTTTAATTTACTTTAAATATTTTATTCCAACTACTTTAATTTACTTTAAATATTTAATTTCTTTTAAAAATAAATATTTACTATCGATTAAAGCTAAATTATGTCTATTTAAGCTTTAAAAGATATATGGGAATTTGCTATCAGTAAAAGCTAAGAAAGGATTTGAAATATGACAAGCCTAGCCTAACCGAAAACTCTCATGTCTATTGAATAAGAACATTATAAATCCTTCAGTCCGAAAGTTATATGTTCAGGTTCGTAAAGAAGGTGGTACTTGAACTATCCAGAACTTTTTCGGGGTGTTCCTTAAAATTTGTGCTGGCAAAATGAGGGTGAAGTGTAGCAGACTTTCCCTGGCACATCCTTATTAACGCTGAATGTGTAACATGTCTTTATAATAGCGAAAAACTTCGCAAAGTCGTTTAAATTCATACTCAAACAAAATTCTATATTTTTTTTTTTACAATTTAATGATTTTGAATTCACTACACTATTAAATAAGAATACACATAAAGAACCGTATCTTAATTATTGGCATAAATTAAAAGATAAATGCTAAAATTATTTTTATTAAACTCATGTATTTAAAAAGTACTACATTAAACGTAAATGTAATCAAAATCCTAATATTCTTTTTCATATTTAAAAACATAAATAAATTATTTAATTATGTTGAAATTAGGATTAGGAGATTATGCCTTTTTTTTTTCATTCATCAAAATCCTAATCACCTTTTTAATATTTAAAAACATAAATAATTTATTTAATAGTTAGCAAAATAAATAATAAATAAGCTAATAATAAATTATTATTATTTGAGTTCATTAGACAACACTTTAAAACTTGTGTGCCAAATTAGCATAGATAAAGATTTTTTTTTTTTTTAACTATGAACAGGAATTCAACTCGATTATTGTTTATTGTATCATAAAATGTGCTTCTTTTTCCCCTTTTAAACTCATTTGTTGACTACTTTCAAAATATTTAATTAACTCCACCATTTACCTTTAACTCAGTTATCTACTTATAATCCCTTTACGCGTTATACGGTCATAACAGTTATAAATATGGCCCTTTTAGAAAACTTTAATGTTTCATAAATTAAATTGTATTTCTGCCCAAAGTTAATATCCTAATGCAGAACGTGACTACAATGCCAAGCCGTGTCTTAAGTAAATAGAATGAACCACGATTAGAACATTTATTTATAAATGTAAAAAAAAAAAAAAAAAAATTGAAGTAAAAATCGTCGTAAAAAAAAAAAAATTTAAGATATTTTTTCTTTCAAAAAAAAAATATATCTTTTTGAAATTTTTTGTCTAATTTATAGCAGTCAATTAGATTTTAAAAAATATATTTATTTTATTGTTAACACGTCAAATTCTTAGACGTGTCTCTTTAATAAACGCCAATAAAAAACACCACACGAGTTTATTTGTTGAACGTCAATGGACTTCGCGTTGCCCTTATATATTCAGCATGCAAATGAATTATGAGGAGAGGACGTTGCCTGAAAGGACTTTTTAACGGGAAATTGTTCTGCATTTGTGTATTGTTTCAGCGAATTTCCGGAAAACTCAAATCAGGCATCGATGTTGCTGTGTTGTGGCTAGCGCTCTGGCCTTTGGTACCACAGGCTTCAAGTTAGAATTCTGGCGGTGACAAGGATGTTTGTTGTTGCTTCGAAATCCACTTTAAACTGTAGGTCCCAGTAATTAGCCTAAAGTGTACAAAAATGACCGTAGAACGGCAAATCCAAACCAAAACAAAAACCCCTTACTCTCTTGCAAGGCGGGCCAGACACCCCAGTAAGTAGTCATGGACGGAGGAAATGGGGTAGTATCTGGAGAAAATGGGATAAATAGTCCGACTAACGAGACAAGATACTGAAATCACAGACGCCATTGAGTCTCTGCGTTTTTGAAACAGTTTTCTGCTACAATACCGCCAGTGAACTGAACCTCATGAGCTGCGCTCATTACCACTGAGCCACGAGTGAGAACTATCTACGTAAAACGCTTTTATATTCTTTATCATAATAGTCATCAAATCGTCTGGTTTCTAAAAGCAGTGACGGCAACGAACGCCTTTACCAGATTCAAAAACAGAGCCTCCTACATGTTACCCATAAGACAGCCTACATACAATGTTTGCTGATATATTTTCCCGTTTTGGGTGAAAAAAATATATTTATGCAAAATTGTACAATATGCTAAATACATTGCATTGCATTTAGCATATTGCACAATTTTATGCATTGCATTTTATTGTAAAAAAAACTGAATAAATTACGAAAATACATTTTTACTTTTTATTATACGATCTTCACATATTTTTCAAAGAAGCACTTAACAAATACGAACTTTACCTTACGAAAAAGCAACAGCTAAACAGAAAACATATTTTATAAGGGTAAGATTAAAGGGCAAGCTGTAATTATTTGATGTTATGTTTATGTTAAACAACTTTAATATTTAATATCTGATATTTAATATTCAGGATGTTTTTTTTAATATAAAATTCATTACATGTACAAAAGAAAAAACGTGTAAAAGAACAGGTTAAGAAACAAGTTGTTACCTAAGATATTAATTTCCAGAGCATTTTGTATTTATAACTGTTATAAATATATTTACTTGTTTGTCTAACAAGAAAAAAAAAAAAAAAAACAGTATCAAATCATTTTTAAAGCAAAATCGTTATCTGTGAAGTTAATTACATGTCTTTCATAACTTTTCCTAATATTTTTTTTTTAATATGTCAAATAACTGTATATGACAAAAGGAAAAAAAAATTTTTCATTGTAGTTATAAACAATACCTATCAATTTTTAAATAAAAATATTTATGTTTAATCAAAGCGTAACTTTACGTACTTTTGTTCAAAAGAGAAACTGGATAAATATTTCGAAACCCTTCCCAAAATTTTCAACAGCACTGAAGTGAAGCAATTTTTTGGTGGGTAGACATTAGCACGTCATTAACTGATAAGTTTAACTTTAATGCGTCCCTTGACAATGCTGACTAATTTTGTGAAAGCCGTTAATAGTTCCCCAGAAGCATATAATTTATTTAACTTCATACCATTTCTCATTCTTTTCTACAGACAGCAAAACAGCAAAAATTCTGAAAATAAATGTTAACCGAGAACTTAAGTGTACTTAATTAATGTTGACATTCATTTTTTTCTTTCAAATATCTAAAATTAAAAATATGAAGCATTTTTGTGTGCAACTATCATATTTAAAAATTTTAAATTAAAACATCTTTTTACCACAAATTCAAAAACTTTGTGGTTTACTTATCCTTATTTTGACCAATATTGTTGTGACTAATCCTCAATGTCCTGCAGTGAGGAACGAATATCCCATGAGTAATCTATTCATGGAAGGAGGGAAACGGGCATCTTTTGTTGTGACGGTGCACTAGGCAGAAATCTGACTTGGTTCCGAGTCGCTGAAGGGTGAACTGCAGTGGCTACCGGGAGGACTTTTAGGGGGAACTACTCCGCCTTTGCGTATCGTATTGAGAAAACCCTAAAAACTCCCACCAGGTAGTGGGAGTTTTCGGGTTTTGCTGAACACCACAAACGCCATTGAGTTTCCTCATGTTTTGAAATTGTGTCTGTTCCAAAGTTCAGCTTCTGTTGTGATAGAGCACCCGTAGGTAAAATTCTGACTGGATTCCAAGTCGCTGAAGAAGGAGGGCAGTGCCTTTTGGGAGGACTTTTTATTGGAAATTACCCCGCATCTAAGTAGCGTATGGGAGAAACCCCGGAAAACTCCCATGATATAGTCCGCTTAATGAGGCAAGATGCTGAACATGCCAAACGCCGTCTAGTCTCGTCGATTTTTGAAACAGTGTCTGCAACAAAGCCGCCAATGGATTGAACCTTAGCAATAATTCAGCTGAACCACGAGTCGGGCCCAAAAATAAATTTAAATAATAGTAATAGTATTATTGCACGGATATTAAAAATTCATTTCAGAATTGTTTAAAGAATAATTTTCATTTGTAAAATGCTATCTACAAGAAATTCATACCGGTATACTAAGCAAAATATTTTAGGATGAACAAAATAAGAAGGCATTTAGCAAGAAAAAAAGAAATTTTTGCAACATATCTGCATTTCTATCTTTCTTTAAATACATTTTTTCATTATAAAGCATATAATTATCCTCTATCGAAATTTAACTGTTTTTGTTAGACTGGAATAAATTCCTTCTTAATTTTTTAAATATATTTTTTAAATTCAAACATAATAATTTAAACTTATTTAAAAAATTATTCTAGTAATCCTAAGCATATAATAAATCTATATATCATTCAATATACATACTCATATATACAGTGGATAAAAAATTACCTATAAATGATCATGTTTGCAACAAAGTGCAAATTTTATAACATAGTGATTACAGAAGGAGAAAAACAAAAACAAATATAACTTTTCATTTAAATATTTTTTTAGTCAAAATCTACAGAAAATTTTACATGATAAAAAAGTATTGGCAAAATTATGAAATTGACAAAATTATGAGCGAAAACAAAATCAGTATATGTTTAGTACTTTGAGATACCTTCGGCATCTATAACAGCTTGTATCTATTTCTCATAGCTTCTTTGTTGTACTGGTTTTGTGCACTCTTGCCGTTTGAGGTCGTGAAAAAGCAGGTGCCATAAATTTTCAATTGATGTGTCAGGCGATTGAGGTGGGGTTTTTAATTGGCCATTGTAGAATTTCACGGGTGAGATTCGCATGCTTGGGGTCATTTTTTGTTGAAAAACGAATGATGTTCCCATTTTGGCACTGATTTTTAAGTTATGGCAAAAATGTCAATGTATGTACGTGCTCTCATAATACCATCAATAAAATGCAGGTTGCCAATTCCATTAGCTGCCATACAGCCCCAAACTAAGACGCTGCCTCCACCATGTTTTACAGTAGCAGTTAAATGTTGCTTTTCCAATTCAGTATTTGGCCTCCTCCACACATATCGTCGTCCATCACTGCCGAAAATGTTAAACTTTGATTCGTCGGAAAAAATAACTGTGTCCAAAACTCTTCAGATAAATCAACATGGGATTTTGCGAAATCTAACCTCTTTCTCCTATTTATTCGAGATGAATGGTTTCTTTCAAGCTGCCCTTCCATAATAACTTCTATCGTGTAAAAATATTCCGTACAGTCTGTACGCTGAAAGTCTTTTGCGAAGTGAAAGCAACATCTCTAGCTATCTGGGGTGCACTTATTTTAGGGTTTTTCTTAACCTTGTTAATAATGACACGTCTTTTTGTAGAAAATATTCGATGTCGTCCACTTCTAGTCTTATTTTCCGTTGATCCTGTTTCTTGAACTTTTTACAACACTTCTGACAGTAAATAAACTTGTATTGAACTGCTTTTCCTATAGCACGATAAGTTAAACCTTCATTTCTGAGCCTAATAAACGTGTTTTTAACACTAAGTCCAACTCCTTCGATTTCGAAGTCATTTTACTGCAGTAATCACAAAATAATACATAGACACTTTTTAGTAGTTTTGCAGACTTTATACCGGTAGAGTTTCTTATCTGTCGAAACACGTGACTTCAATGTAACAAAATTTGCATAGCAGTTAAAACTTTGCCAATACTTTTTGACATGCAAATTTTCGTTTTTGAAAGAAAAATCGCAAAAAATGCAAATTAAAATAAAATGTTTACTATTTTTATATATCTAAGATGTCTTGTATTTAATTACGACAGCTAAAATTGCATAACATTTTATTTATTTGTCAATATGAATAAATTAAGGCAATTGCCAATACTTTTACACAGTGTATATAAATTATTTTCTTTTGTTCAAAACATTCAGATTTAATTTTCAGGATTTAAGCAATTCAAATAAGACGTGCATTACATGGCCGGTTGCTTAAATGTTTTGAGTGTATGTAAATTATTCAGAAACAAAAAAAAAAAAAAAGAATAAAACTCTAAGATTAAGTGTGATGATGTCTTTACTTATTTTGTGTTCTTTAATTCTTTTATTTGCATATGCATAAGTTTTGATTGTTTTATTTCCACACTCTTGGTGATAAAAATTAATTAAGTGTTTTATTCATAAATTGCTACATTTTTTTTTTTCATTCTGTGGAATTACATATATATTTATGCTCTTGAGTATTGTAAGAGGAATATAAAAATGGATGGATTATTTTAATATTTGTGATATAAAAAAAAAGTAGATGTTAATTATAAATGACTTTTTAAGAGGGAATATATAAAACTTTAAAGAAAAGCACTTAAGTTCAATGATTTATTTGCAAGATGAAATAAAATGAATAAATTTTGTGTTTTACTGATTACTCAATATTAATTTGGTAATTATATTGCTCATTATATTATTCAAATAATTTAATTCAGTACGATTCTTGATCGTCAGCTGCTTTAAATGACATTGAATAATAATAAATTATCTCATTGTATGGTGTCTAGTTATTAAAAGAATACTGTTAAAATATTAATATTCTTCTCAAACCAGGGGTGGCGGTCTGCGGGCATCCTTGAATATTTTTGGCCCGTGAGATTTATCACACTTTACAAAATATATTTATTTTATAATGGCCGAAGTAGTGAAAACCAATTTATTAATAAAATTAATTATTTTTGTATCCATATATTCAAACATTAGCTGTCGAAATTATGAGAAAAAATTCACTTTGATTTTGAAATAATATTCTTGCGCAAACAAATATCACACTAGAAAAATAAATAGTTTTTTAATGATTTCATTTTTATATTTATATATTTATATTTATTATTATTATTATATATATTTATTGTTATATTATTTATATTTATATAGTTTTATATATTTCATTTTTAGAGTTCTATATTTCTTTACAATGTGCTTTTAGTATTAGTATTATATATATTATATATGTTTACATGTATGAATAACAGTATAGACAATAATAATAACTCATTATGTTCAATTTTTCAATGCAAAAAATGTCTGTAGTGGGCCTAAATTTAATATAGGGATGTATAATTTTATATGTGACCCACGCAGTATGATGACCCGCAAGATCATTTGTTGGCTACCCTGCTGATGCATTTTCTGTTAATTCTTTTTAAAAATACGAGTGGCTATTATGTTGTTTTAATAGACAAAGAATTGGATATTCTAAAAATAATATGGCAAAGGAATAAGTAGATGGAATATTTACACGTTTAGGTTATTCAATTATTTACACAACTGTATGCCTCATTAATACAAAAGTAGTTTATTTTACAAACACGTATTTACGTAGTTAACGTGCTAACGGAAAATTATTTTACAACTTAACAGTCTAAACGTATTTGGAAAGAAAAATTAAACTAAACTGGGTTGTTTTACGTTAGTTTTTTCAAAACTAGTATGGCGTGTAACCTCTAAAGGAAAGTAGATATATTTTTGATAAAGTGATCTTATTTATAAAAATATAACAAACTAATTTAAATTTGGAAAGTCCTTTTTAGGGAAAACTGATGTATTTGCAAAAAAAAAAAAAAAAAAAAAAAAAAATGTTAGATTGAGAGTGGATGACAAATGTCTCGTCTTAAATTATAAAACATTTGTTGAGAAATCCAATCTTTAGAAAGAGGATGGAAAATCCTAGAACAGCATACTTTATTATTATAAATGACTTATTGATCTCATTTTTCATGTATAATAACAAAAAAATTACCTATAAAAAACATTGAAAGTCTTTTTTTTTCTTCTGCTCTTCTGCATTATCAGATTTGAGCAAGGGGTGTAAATATTGAAGATATGAATAACAATATATATATATATATATATATATATATATATATATATAATATATTGATTATATTACTTTCATATTTTTAATGCATTTATAAACTGATTAAAATATCAAAACTGTAACTATAGAAAATATAGATAAAGGAGAAAGAGTTGTTACTAATCCCCAGTGTCAGGCAGCGTGGGTAGGAGCCCCATGAGTAGGCTACTCATAGAAGGAGGGAAAATGAAGGGCAGCTTCTGTTGTGATGGAGCATCGGTAGGTAGAATACCTGACTTGATTCCGAGGCGCTGAAGAAGGAGGGCAGTGCCTTCCGGGACGACGTTTAGTAGAAACTACCCCGCATTTGCATATCTTATGGAAAAAATCCAAAAAAAAATCCCATAGGTAGTGTAACTGACAAGGCTGGCATCACAAATCCATCGAGTCTCCTCGTTTTTGGAACAGTGTGTAAAACAATGCCGCCAGCGGATTGAACCTCAATCCTAATACTTACCAGCGGCGCATATAACTACTGATCCACGAGTCGGACTGGCCTAATGGTAGTGTACATAGCTACCTCAATGTTCTGCAGTGGGCTGATGGTCAATTGGCTAGCGTTCTGGCCATTGGTGCTTAGGTTCGAATCTTGCAGTGGTATGGACGTTTGTTCCTGGTTCGGAATACTATGTTCGTTAAACTATATTCTGGTCAAATTAACCAACAGTGTGCAAACGACAACCATAGAACGGTCAATCCAAACGAAAACTAAAATCGTCAGTGTCCTGAAGTGCCGCCCGGATACCCCAGTAATAGTCTACTCATGCGCAGAGAGAATGGAGCAGCTCCTGTTGTGATGGAGAAGTCTGACTCGACTCCGAGTTGCTGTAAAAGGAGGGTAGGACGGAGGTAGGAGGTAGCCTTTCGGGAGGACTTTTAGGAGCAGAATTGCCCCGCATTTGAGTATCGCATGGTAGAAAACCCGTAAAACTCCCTTTAGGTAGTCCGACTATCGAGGTAAGAGACTGAACATCACAAATGGCTTGATGACTTGCCTCCTCCTTTTTGAAACAGAGTGTACAACAGATTGAACCTCAGTCCTAATGCTCACCAGCGGCGCACGTTACCACTGAGTCACGAGTCGAGCACTATCAATGTAAAACTCTGTTATACGCTTGTCACAATCGTCAGCAAATCTTCTGGTTTCTGAAAGCAGTGAGTGCGACGAACCCTTTAGCAGATTCGAAACAGAGCTCTCCTACACTTTGCCCATAAGACTGAGAAAGAGTACCATGACTTGTCAAAATATGAGGAGAATATTTTTTTATCAATATTGTCAATATTTTATCAATTGATTTAATAAATCAACTTAAAAAAGAAATTCATTTAGTATTTTTATTTAGGAAATAGAATAAAACTATTTCTTTTTAAATTCTTTCTATTAGCTGACACTCTCCCTACATATATCTTGTTCAAATTTTCAATCGTTCATAAAATACTTTTTATTCATCCACTCGAGTTCAAATACATTTTTTTAACTTGTAGTGGATGACACTGGATGCTAATACAGTTTTTCCAAATATTAATTCAGTAATTAAATTTAATTAATTAATTTTAGTTTTTCTTTAGATTTAAGTTGCATATATCTACCAATAGATGGTGCCAAATAAACTTAAAAAATGAATGAAAATTATTTATACAGAAATTTCTGGAATATAGTGAAAAAAATTAGAAATTGACTTAAAAAAAAAATTTTTTTACTTGTTTATTTATATATTTATTTATTTATGTATTTATTTGCTAGAAATTTTTTCAAAATACTTTTTTATCATAATACTAAAAATTCTACAAATTTAGAAAAATTTTCTAAAAAAAAAATAATAAATAAATAAAATACTAATGAATATATTTGATTTGTTAATCCTTATAAAATGTTACATATTAAAAAATAAGATGTTTTTATTACTGCAATGAAAAATTAAATTTAATAATTACGTGTTATTTATGTATGTAGTATTTTATCACAAAAATACTTACGATGTAAACGTATTACATATATAATATATTAGAAGTGCAATTCCCCAATGTAGTAGCTCAGTGGTTAAAGTGGCCCCAGTGTATTCCTTTCCTTAAGAAGCTGTATTCTTTCCTCAGACGCAGTTCAGTCTCATGAATGAGAGGGTAACAAGTCAAGGCCAAGGTTAGACGGAAGGAAGACGGAAATATTCCACTTGCGTCACAACATAACCGATTCATCTGCGAAGCGGCGCACTATTTGCTGATGCGGAAGGCTATTGTTTACTTGGGTGTTAAGCGGAGCGTGTAAAAAGGACCAATTTGCATGATAACGCGTTCTTTTGTTTTGTTCTTCAAACTGAAAAATGTGTGCGCATCTCGCCCACTAGAAAAGTAACAATGAAGATAGAGATATCTTTCTTTCTAGCTTTGCTCAAAAGTAAATCAAGACATATCAAGAAGATAACGTCAAAGACAGCATGTAAAGAAAACAATGAAAAAAAAAAAAAAAAAGATGCAAGAGTTGACGAATTATTGTATATGAAGCTGTGCCAGAGTTAGTTAGGACTTTATATTTCATTTAACAAATAATTTATTTGAAATGGATTTCAAAATACAAAATGTTTATTGTATTCTTCTTCTTCAATGGCGCAACAGCAGCATGGTGGGCCAAGGTCATCTGCCTACTGGCAGATTTCGAGACAGATGTTTTCTTTTTTACGGGATAGTGTTGATAGCCCTACGTCCAACGCTATTACAGTCATAGTAGACAGGGACATACGGTTTAAAATAGATTCCGAACCACTAAAAACATCCATGACAGCGCCTGGACTCGATCCCAAAACCTGTTAAAGATGAAGTTTATTTAACGAAATTATATCAAAAAATAGTAACAAATTTTCTGTATGATATGTATTTGATTCATATTTGTATGCAATTCATGCTGTGGATTTAAATTAATTATGAAGAAGCACAATAATTTATATTTATTTAACCACACATCGTTAAATAGATTGAAAAGATAAAAAAAGTGATTGTATTGATCATTGTGCAATAGCACACGATGTTCCTCAAATCATCAAGCAAGTGATAATCGCTTGTGAGCTATATTATGATAATCTATATTACAAAAACTATCAACTAAAACCAAAATATAATATAATTAAAATAATAAAAATCACATATATCAAAATAATAGAATAGTAATAAATCAAAAACTATGATATAATATTATGGATATTATATAATTTATCATATATTTTTCAACTCCATTTAAAATGAACATCTCTATTGCTAGAAATTTATTCGTTTATTTATATATTTGATGCTTTTTTTGTATTTTATTATTTTTAACTGCTTTTCAATCGTGGAATTATCGATATATATTACAGCAAATAATTTGCAGATGAAATTGCTGCAATCGTGTAAAGATATGATAGATTACGATATTATTAAATAAGGCATATATTTTTTCCTTTATTTATCATAATTGTAATTTATCAATATTTTGATTTTTTTTTCCATAAAACTTGTCAAAGTAAAACATGTTAATACAGATGTGCCATCTCTATTTCTATTGTATTAAAAATTGTGAATAAGATTTTTTTCTTACGTAATTTATATGCTAAATTTTAACTTATAATATATTTCATATACGGGCCAATAGATAAAATCGCAAACATATTCTTTAATTTATATATATATATATATCAAATACACAATTGCGATTTTTTTTATTGGATAAAGGCCTTGGTACTTACGTATTAACGGTACCTTGGCGACAGATTTGGCGGTTTTTAAGTGTCGCCAATCTTTATTATTTGGAATAAAAGTATTTTGAAAGCGTTTTGATTTTAAATGAAGTGTTTCATATATATTTTATTATTTGAAACAAAAATTTTAAGTGTAGATTAGCGCCAAATCTGTAGCTGCGCTTGGCGCGTGTGCTTTTATTGGCGCAACTGTCGCCAAGGTACCGTTAATACGTAAGTACCAAGGCCTTAATAGATTCTATGTTCTGTCCATGCATTGAAGATTGAAATTTTTGTTACTTGGGAATTTCTCTTTAAAATTAATAGAGTTTCAAATAATGATTTTTCTTATTTTTCCATGATTTGTCAAGCGTTTTTCTTAAAAATTGAATCGATCATAATATAATAGAAAATTTTGCAGTTTTTTTATTACAAGCATAGAAAACATTTTGCTGTAAAATCGCAACTACAAGACCAACTCATGGTGAACTCTTAGAATCATAGCTAAATGGAACCGAAAAAGTTATTCATTAAAGTTTTTTATGCAAATTTCCATAGTAGTTCAAATAAAAAAATATTTATTATAATAAATTTTCAGTTTTTGTAACTGGTGAAATATTTTAAGAGGAATTGTTTTCTATAACTGAAAAAAATATATCATTTGTAATGTTATTTAAGTGTTATTTTTAAATTAGTGAATTTTTTTATTAAATGTCAGTAACTGTCAAATGCATTGATAGTTTCCAACCAAATTTTATCTTTGATTACAAATAAATCTGTTGTAGAAATGGCATGAAAATATTTCTACAAAGAAAGAATTTTTACTTTTGTCTTAAAAAATACTCAAGATTTTTTTTTTTTTATGTCATGTCAAAATTTATAAGATATGTTTGATTATATATTCAATATTCTGATGTGAAAAAATTAATTTATTTGTTCATGTTATAGCATACAATAACTTATTTGATATTTCATTAAACAAATTTTCGAAGAATATGTAGACTGAATTCTAACATAGATAACATTAAGCAAACTACGGAATTCTAATATAAATAATAATAAGTTTGACGAAAAATTTTGGTTTCTTTATTTACAAATTTTTGCCAATTTTAGTGTTTTGCTCCACTTTAGTAAATTATAGCATGTTCATAATTCTTTTCTGCACCTCGATTGATATAAACTAAAAGCAAAGTTTAATCTTAAATACTTAAATTAAATTTACTTAATTTTTAAATTAAGTTTTTTTTTTTTTATTATTAAGTAAAATGTATCTCACTTATGTATTTCATATATTAATCATTTTTATTGCATATATAAAAATAATGTAATATAATAATAATAATAATAATAATATATAAATCTTAATAAGCATATTCTATGCTTCAATTCAAAAATACGGTCTGTTAAAAACGATTCTTGAACATAACCTTTTCTATACAGAGCTAAATTAAAGAGCATTAACTCTAACAGTTAAAATTAACACGTTTATTTATACACACTGATATTTATAAAGGAACACGTTTATTTATATTAGAATTATCAGTTAAAACCGTTAACCAGACTTAACTATTTTTCACACCTCAATTATTATGAATGTCAATGACCTCATGTTACTAAAATACAAAATAACTTGAGCGAAATTTTAAATTAAATATTATCATTGCAATGGCGTCATTTTCTACAAATTCAGTACATTTAAGATGTCTGAATTGCTGTTATTCGATATTTAGCCTCAGAGAAAAGAACGCATTTAAATAGAATTATAAATAAAGTTCGCAGTTATGAATAAGAACAGTTTTTATAAAATCGTAATTATTCGTCTAATTAATTTTGTATTTCATCTGGGAATTTTCTATAAATTTAATAAACTATTTTAATTGGACTTAAAATTAAACTAATTTAATAAGAATTGTTTCTATTCATCATTTGGAACATATCAGAAAATTTTTTTTTTGAAATGTGTTATTTTACTTGATATTAATAAAATTCTCTTGACGATAGAATGCTATTGTACTTGTAATCATTATTTTTAATTGAATTATTATAGAAAAATATTACATGTATTAAAAGATTTTTAAATAATAATTAATGTAAAATTATAATTCAAGGAAATTGATTAAAAAACATTTATTCAAAATGTAAAAGATTTTTTTTTGTTTAGTTGTTTTGTTATAGTATTAAACCTATTCTTAAAATTTGTTTAGCAGTAATATTACACATAAATTTAATATTTGTCTTTTTAATATGTTTTGAGAAATTATGCGAAGGATGGCTTTTTATTGTAATTTGAAAAATAAAATTAATAAGAGTATACTTTTTAATGATGATTTCTCATAGATTTGTGTGTACATGTTTGATAGAAATGTAATTTATGCTTAATCGAAATTGAAATTGTTTGCCTTTAAAAAATTAATTGTAGTTTATAACTAAAGCATCTCAGGAGAATTATCATTATACACTTCTTATTTTTTGCAGTTATACAACAATTATGTACAATATTCTAATAAGTATTGTTAAGTTATAAAGCTTTGCTATCCAATAAATAAAAAATATCTTTACCCATATAAAAATGGTCAGGGTTGTTTCAGAACAATTTATTTTAGAAATTACAATCAATTCTAATATTAAATACGTTATATTAAAACCACTAAACAGTCTGTATGATACATAAATAGATAGACCTTCCTTACCAGACATGGCTTGACTTTGTTTCGCCACTGAATGGGTGGTCTGGCAGAGAAAGTGAGTGAGATTTTATTTGCTGCACTCTATGGGCATCAAAGTAGTTGCAATTTTTAGATACATTTGTAATTTATAATTCCGATTGTTCATTTTTATACATAAGAGTTTTTTATCATTTTAAACTTCAAAGAAATCAGCCTGATTTAGTGAGCAAAGCAAACTTTAAAACATTTCTAATACTTTTGAAATAGAAAGTCAAAATATGAAATATATAATTGTCCTATATATATATCCTGGTTAACATAAAATTTGCTATAATTCTGCTTTATGCTTTGCCAATGACCTTCATTAAAAGGCTTGCTTATTGTTTTATTAAATTATCATTCATTAACCCCTCTAAAAATAATTTACTATAATAATTTTCTTTTTTTATTCGAAAACACTACACATAATTAAGATAAACAATTACTATGAAAATCTTTTCATATCTCTCTCGCATAAGTAAGCATATAAATTTTAAAAATTATCTTCAAGGTTATTAAGCATAAGTAAGTGGCAACGTTTTTCAGCCATTCTTATTTTTTTATTGCTTCTGTATTTTTTTCAGACCTTACATTTAGAACAGCTACTAAGAAGAAAATTGTTCCTGTCAAATAAAATATTTCATTCCCGCTCTTTTTTTTTTGTGGAAGAATTGAGATATTTTAGTAGGAATAAAAATAAATGGAAGTTTTATCCTTTTGTTACATTATGGTACAAAGAATTTATTGTAGATGTTTTTTATTAATAGAAAGAAAATATTTTTTTCTTCTGAATTTATATATTATATACATATTTATGTATTTATTAAATTAATTTGTACTAACACTGTTTTTGTGTTGCATAAACATAGTTAAGCTCTTATTATTAGGTAAGTAATGAATGGTTTATAATAACTAAAAACTAATTTTATAAATGTAACATATTGAATTAATATTTAATTAAATTTCTTTTATTACCTGAAAGTGCAAAAAAACGTTAATACTAATGAAAATATTTCTGCAGATTTGTTATTCGTATATATATATATATATATATAATTAAAATAACCGTCAAATTTTTCCAGCAATTTTTAAGAAATGAATATGACAACATGACTGTTAGTTTGCATATGTATCCATAGACTTTCTTTTTTTCTATATAGAGGGTCTAGTGATAAATTGAGTATTTTATGATTGAATTGTATTGCTTTGTTCATTTATATTAAAAAAAACTATATAATATATTTTTGCTATTGTGGGTTGTGCAGCTGGATTTTAACTGAGTGTGGTTGAATTGTGGCACAGGTTTGAGAACACACAGCTTTATTTACACATTCACAAACACCAAATATACACAATAATTACAGACAAAATTTAACACATTTTAACACATATAATTAAAAGGTGGAAATGATTCCACTAAGACCCAGATAAAGATAATCAGGTACACGTTGGATGCGTGAAATATATTTCCTCTCCAGGTGAGAGTCTGTAGGCCAACTTATACACAGGTTGCGATGAATATATTTCCTCTCAGGATGAGAGATTGCAAACTAAACTTATCTCAATAGAATCGTATGATTACGCTGTACTAAACGTTTTCCAGCTGCAGCGCCGGTTGCGTTGTACTTCCTTTCGGGTGAGAGTCTGGACGCCTACTGACCATTTCTCCTGAACGCCACAGCTTCCTCCAGGCTCTTGCAGTGCGTAGGAGGGAAACACCTTTATAATTGTTAATAACTGAAAAATGTACTCCACATCAAAACTATTCATAATTTTTTTAATTAAATAGTGTGTTTTTCCCAAATTTAAAAAAAAAATCATGTTAAAATTACAATTTTTTTAATGCTTTGCTATGTAAGTTAAAAACCTGTACTAATTAATTAAAACTATTGCATATTTTAAAACATCAAACGCTTGCATAGATTGGAATGTTATTTTTTAACATTAATTTCAATTATATTTAACGAATACTATATTACATAATTTTAAATTCACGCTTAGGAGCATTAAAGTTTGCAAGATTTTTATAACGGAACTGTATAGGAAAAAGTATTTATAATTCTTGTATAAAAATAACGTTACTAATCATATTAAAAATAAAATTTGAAATTAAACGTGTTTACATTTTCCTTTAAAAACCCATTATAAAAACTAAGTAACATTAAAAAAGAGTTTTAAACCTTTTATTCAGCTTAAAAGGACTACAATACCAAATTGATTTTAAAAGGAATTTA
This sequence comes from Caerostris extrusa, assembly GCA_021605095.1. NCBI lineage: Eukaryota > Metazoa > Arthropoda > Arachnida > Araneae > Araneidae > Caerostris > Caerostris extrusa. The sequence continues at coordinate 6,869 of BPLR01008532.1, read as the reverse complement.
CTATATTGGCCTTTAAGTATTCAAAATGAATCCATTAATTAGGAATTAACGCATTAAATAGAATTAATCTCCGTTTAGTTAAGTAAAATCTGTTAGACCTTGATAGAATTTTAACGCTGTTAATGCCAGTGTCTAGTTTAATCAATAAATGGATAGATTATATCCAAAGTGGTGTAAATCGTTTTCGAAAACCTCTCCTGAAAGCGTCAGAAAATCGATAACTTTGCTAATATTTTATTAAATTAATATTATATATTGCACTGCATCAAAACAATTTTTAAATACTGGATTTATTTTTAATTTAATCTCAAGTACATAGTTATTTATTTTTAACAATATAACATGTTTTGTTATGACTTAAAGTCATTTTGAACGAATATCTTATGCTGATTTCATTATTTCGAAGCAGATGTTTACCATCACTTATTGTGGTAAATATTTTAAGATGTTTATTATGACAAGAATTAAGTTATGTGTTTTAACTATGAACAATTTATTAGAATTTATGCAGATGGAACATTCCGTAGTCCGTCATATGTTGTATATTTAAGTAGTATTCTTATTGTCATGACATTTGAATATTTAATTTTAATTCACATTAATCTTAATATAACATAATTTATTATTTTGTGTCTTTGAAGAATTTCGCTATGAAAATATTTACTAAATGGCAACGTATCTAATCTTTAAATCAGGATGATTTATTTCCATATTTTTTTTTTCTCTCGCGCAATTCAGTTCTTGTAATTTTAATTAATTTAGATTCTAAGCAATATATTTGAGGTTATGAATGATGAATATTTGATTTAAAATGTTTTTAAAGCTTTCAATAATATAAAAAATTATTTCTAATTCTAAGGGGGAAAGATTGATACGTATCACAAATGTTAGAATTATATCCGTGATTAATAAATCCGTGATTGGCAGCCACAAATTAATCGTTCTTTTTAAATTATTATCAAATTGATCGTTCTCTTTAAAATATTATAAAATTGATCGTTTTTTTAAAATTATCATCAAATTGATCGTTCTTTTAAAATTATCATCAAATTGATCGTTCTTTTAAAATCATCATCAAATGGATCGTTCTTTTAAAATTATTTTCGAATGGATCGTTCTTTTTAAATTATTTTCAAATGGATCGTTCTTTTTAAATTATTTTCAAATGGATCGTTCTTTTTAAATTTTCAAATTATTTCTTTTTTAAATGGATCGTTAAATTATTTACTTTTTTAAATTATTATCAAATTGATCGTTCATTTAAAATTATTATCAAATTAATCGTTCTTTAAAATTATTATCAAATTTTTCATTTAAAATTATTATTCGTTCATTTAAAATAATCAAATTAATCGTTCATTTAAAATTATTATCAAATTGATCGTTCTTTTTTAATTATTTTTATAATATGTTTTTTACGAGAAAATGTGCAATGTTTCCAATTTTTTTACACAAGCTAACATCATTTGTAAACTAATTTTAATTGAATACATATTTGAAGAAATAAAAAAAAAAGTTAAATTTGTAATAGCTATTAATAATTATTAATCTTTACACTGGACAACTAAACATTGGACTTCGATTCAAAAACAAGAGAAACTTAATTAAAAACATCAATGTCTATGCCGAATATGTGGACGATAAATCTGTTGGTGAAAATTCCTTTCGTTAGGTTTAAGAAGGAAAATTGCGAAACATCAGATACCACACTAGAAAATGTTCGCTCCCAATTGTGGTGGCACAATGTGGTGTAATGTAGCAGAACAGATATATGTGCACTCTAAAACACGATGAATCTGTTACGTATCAACCATTCTACTGGAGAATAAGTTCAAGTAAAACAGCCAAGCATTCGAAGAGAACAACAACAAAAATATTTTTTTACTCACAGTTATCTCTATCTTCTTCAGAATTTTCTTTATTTCATAAATATAAGAAAAGCATTCTTTGAAAATTATCACTTCGTACTATTAATTAATTAAAAAAAAGATGCTGCAATTTCCAAAAAACCTTCAAAATTGTATCGATAAATAATAGCTCTTATAATAAAAGTATTCTAATCAAAATTATAAAAGATCTTAATATATATATATATATATATATATATTATTATATAATTTTAAATTATATATATATTATATATTTAAATTAGAATCAGATTAGAATTTTACTTTTTATTTTAATTTTTAAAAACAAAATTTATTTTATATAATGATGCTAAATAAAATATTAATTTGTTTTGATTTTAAATATACTAAATACAGGATTATTAATGTTAAATAACAGTTATTTTTTAAATAACTGGTCAGTAATAAATATCACAATTGGTATATCACTAGGCCAACAAATATCCTTATTATTAAAGTTTAAAAACAAAGGGAGGTAATAGTTACGCTATGAAATATAAATAACCATTATAGATAAACAAAATTTTGTTGTAAACCGAGAAGTTGAAAAAAAATCATCAATGCTATCCCATTTAACTACAAATATTTATTTTATTAATTTTATGTTAATAAGCATAACGATTGCAGATATTATTTCTAATTTTATTATATTATGGGAGTTATCAATGAAAAAAAAAACAGTATTTGACTATTTATACAACTCACAAAAATAAAACTTTATCTAAATCTTTAAATGAGAGTGGCAGTCCATAATTCCACGTTATAATTTTGCTGTTTACCTTTAACGATATCATCATATATTTTTAATCTGCTTTCATCAAAATTTCAACTTCTAAATAAAAGTTTGGATGTAATAATTAATCTTTTTTTGTGAAGGATTGTAAATCGTTAATAACTTATTTACAGTTATTAGTTAATTGAAATATTTAAGATGTTCTACTTTTAGAAATTTTGAACTTAATCTGTAATTTTCTTATGGTTTCAAAAATCTTTTCTTTTTTTTTCTTTTGAATCCCGATTAAAATCAATAAATATTAGAAACAATGTAAAATATGACAATAATAAATCGATCTCTGTGGTATTTAACATAAAAGTACAAGTCATATTTTATAAACATTAAATCCTATAAAAAGAAGAATTTATCTATGCACATTTGACTACTTACATACTTTCAAAATTGTAAATCTATTTTCTTTTTGACAAAAGACATTAAATCCTGAACAAGAAGAATTTATCTAAGCCAAGTTCTACTACTCACATACTGTAAAATCGTAAATCTATTTTTTTCCTTTAACAAATGATAAAGTGTGTTCAACCAGAAAATCGAATTCCGATAGACTGCTTTCTTCTCACCCGCACCATTTTCAAAACCTGGAAAAACGTTGACCTACGCCACTATTGAGTCCACTTCTCTGAATTGCTGCTCGTCGGCCATCTCTATTGTCGTCCTCATTAACTTTAAGCATCTGCGCTATCTAATCGAAATAACAAACACTTAACGAGAATTGTTTAGCATTCATTCCACCTGCACTACAAAACTCATTATAAGAAACGACACAACAGAACATGCTCTACAACAACTGGACTGTTCCATGTCACAAAGTAAATCGATTAAGACCTTTTTGATTGTTTGGAGAGAAATTATTCTTTTATTTTAACTCTTTCCGGATAAGTTGATACTTCGTTAGTTCTCTTAATCGTATAGAGAATGACAGCACTTAATCCACGGAATAAAGCCATTTTCTTTTGAGAAGACGAAGTATTTCGCCAAATCTTATTTAACGCTTTGCAGATTTCAGAAATCAGTAGGTGGAAATGATTTAATGGAACAAGCCTGCTTTCCTAAAAATTTCAACGTTCTAAATAATATTTTGGATGTAATTCTACATAATTATTTTTGTGAAGGATTTGAAACCGTTAATAACTTATTTACATAGTTAATTAAGGAAAATTGAAGTTATTCTACTTTTAGAAATTTTGAACTTAATCTATAATTTTGATATGGTTCTTTTATAAAAACCCTTTTTCCTGAAAAACGATTAAAATGAATACCTATTAGAAACAATGTAAAATGTGGCAGTAGTAAAATCTATGGTACTGAAGATGAAATAAGAAAAGTACAAGTCAAATCTTTATAAAACGATTAAATCCTATAAGAAAAGAATTTATCTTTACAAATTTGACTACTTACATACTGTCAGAATTGTAAATCTATTTTCTTTTTGACAAAAGATATTAAATCCTTAAGAAGAAGAATATATCTATTCCAAGTTCTACTACTCACATACTGTAAGAATCGTAAATCTATCTTGTTCCTAACAAATGACTAAGTGAGCTCAACCAGAAAATCAATTCCGATAGCCATCTTTTCTTCTCACCCCCACCATTTTGAAAACTCTTGGAAAAACGTTGACCTACGCCACTATTGATTCCACTTCTCTGAATTGCTGCTCGTCGACCATCTCTATTGTTGTCCTCATTAACTTTTAAGCATCTGCGCTATCTAATCGAAATAACAACGCTTAACGAGAATTGCTTGGCATTCATTCCACCTGCGCTACAAAAATCATTATAAGAAAGGACACAACAGAACATGCTTTTTACAACAACTGGACTGTTTTTATGCTCACTTCGTGCCCGTTGGAACATGCAATTAATTTCGTTTTTATTTCTTTCCATCTTCCATGTCACAAAGTAAATTGATCGATTAAGATCTTTAATTGCTTGGAGAGAAATTATTCTTTTATTTCACTCTTTCAGGGATAAGTTGATACTTCGTTAGTTCCCTTTTAACTGTATAGAGAAGGACAGCACTTAATCCATGGAATGAAGCCATTTTCTTTTCAGAAGACGAAGTATTTCGCTAAATCTTATTTAACGCTTTGCAGATTTTAGAAATCAGTAAGTGGAAATGATTTAATGGAACAAGTTCTTTGAGACTGCTTTAAACTGGCGGGAAAGAAAAGAATTAAATTTTTCGAAAACATTCGGAATGGTAGCTTTTGGAAGAATATTCTTAAATGAATTCTAGATCTTTAAGTTATCTTTTATTACATTTATGTGATTTATTTTTAAATTTATATTTCTGTTGTTCAGAACAAAAATGTCTTTTAGAATATCGCTAACATTTGCTTATGGAGGTTATGTTTAGTTGTATCTTTATTTTGTGTATGTGTTATTCAGAACAAAATAACCACTAAGCGTTCTAAAATGAAAAATAATATATTCTTATTCTTAACAAGCAAAATTTTCTGTTGGTTAATTATTTTTTATAAAAGTCTGAAAATTATAATAAGCTTATTTTGACATGCTTTAGAAATTGATTACACAAATTAGCTTATAATTGTCCCAGATATTCAAAATAATATTTTTTAAATTATTGAAATTTATTGAAAATAGTTAAATTATCAATATTTTATTCAATTTCTTTTATTACTTAACATGCAAGTTACTATCAGACAAATAAAAAGAGCTTTTAAATCAGAGATAAATTTCTCGTACACAAATTTCTAATAGCGGAAAATTCATATTTCTAAAATGGTTTAGTACATTACGTTTATTTATACATGAATGTATTAATAATTAAATATAATGTGATGAATTTTTAAATTTCAGTCAGTATTTTTTATCTTAATACTATTTTTATTTTATTTTATTAAAAACATTTAAGAATATAACTGTTATCAAAATTTTTCTTTATTCATCAACAAGTCTTACATTCACTCTAATGCTTTTCTAATGCTGGCCTTATCTTTGACAAAATTGACGTTAGTTTCAGCAATCATTTCTTCATTGGAATAAATTTCTTTCCATAAAACTTATTTTTGAAGTCTGCTAACACCCAATAGTCGCTGCGGTCCAAATCTAGAGAATACGGTAGCAATTCGAACCCCCAATCCATGCAATTTGGCCATCGTCTTGTGACAAAGCACATTTGTCTTGATGAAAGAGCACATTTTCTTCTTCAAATGAGGCCGTTTATTTGCAATTTCTGCCTTTAAACTCTCCAATAACGCTCGGTACTATTAGCTATTGATATGTTTTCACTTTTCTAGGTATTGGATGAATATTATACCATGCACATTCCAAAATACTGCGAACCCCAACCTTTCCGCCCGTTTCCTGTTGCTCTTTAATTGCTTCAGATGGTTTCATCGATTATTCCCCACTCATGTGGCTGCCGATTTGATTCCGGAGTGTAGTGGTTTGTGTCCATTGTCACATACCTATGTATACATTCCTGTTTATTTTGCGTAAATAGTGCGAAACAGCGCTCTGGATCATTGATACGTTGTTGTTTTTACTCCATTATGAGTGAACACAGCATCCATTTGGGACAAAGCTTTATCCCGCCCAAATGCTCGTGGAATATAGTGCAACTGTTAAACACTACCAAATGATATCTTCAACAGGTTAGCTATCGTATCAGATACAGCTTCACTGAGATTATCCATCACGATTTTGAGTGTGTTTTTGTTATAATATAATATCAGCCTCATTGGTGCCTGAATGGTCGAGTGGCTAGCTCTCTGGCGCTCGGTACCACAGGTTTCGGGTTCGAATCCCGGCGGTGCCATGGATGTTTGTAGTGGTTCGGAATCCACTTTAAATCGTAGATCCCGGTCCTAATGGGATTGTAGAGCGTTGCGGGGGCATTGTTACTCCGCGTCCGTGGCTTATCTTCAAGTTACACACGCCCCTGGGTAATGCAATGTGAGTACGAATGTGCAGCGCTTGCCTTAAGGCATCAAGACCAAGCTGTCTAAGTGTTTGCCAGCTGCATTAGAAAGAAAAAAAATAACAACCTCATTTGGATGACCAGAACGTTTAGCAATATTCGTGTCTGTACGACCGCGTTTGAAATCAACATTGCACTAACAAGTGGTTGTTTTTGACAGCAAAATCTTGAGAACATTTTCAAGAAATTGCTGAGTTTGAACAATATTTCTTCCATTAATAGGC
>BPLR01008531.1:0-30703 GCA_021605095.1 Caerostris extrusa | reverse complement strand
GGTATCTTTTACCTATCATAAATGTGTTTATTTGTATCATAAAATATCTGCATTAGTGCATCAAATGGCATCTTCTTTATTGATAATTGTCGCTATCTTTATTGTCATCTGTATGGTATTTGTATTAGTAGCTTACTCATAAGGTATCGTTAGTATTTGTAAGATATATTCATTGGTAACTATCATAAGATAATATCTTTATTGTTAACTATCATAAATATGTTATAGCTAACTATCATAAGGTATCTTTACTGGTTACTATAAGATCTCTTTTATTGGTAACCGTCAAAATATCTTTCTTGGGTAACTTATCACACCATCGTATCTTCTTTTACCTATCATAAATAATTTTTTGGTAACTATCATAAGGTAATTTAATTTATCTTTTATTAGTAAGTATCAAATGGAATCTTTTTAAGGGATAATTGTCATAAATATCTTTATTGTAATCATATGTGGTATTCTTGCACAGTAGGAAAGGTATCAAAAAGAAATCTATCTTTAGTATTATAAGGATATGTTTATTTGGTGATTATCATAATTTATCTTTTATGATAACTATCATGTAAAGTTTTTCTTTATTGTTAACTATCACATAAATATATATTTATTGGAGACTTATCATAAAGGTACTTTTATTGATAACCATTATATATGTCTTTTATTGGTGACTATCATAAATATGTTATTGCAACTAATCATAAGCAAGATTGCTTTTATTGATGAAGCCAAATTATATATGTCTCTTGCTGGGTGACGCTATTATGTGTTGGAAACGTCGAAAAATGTTCTGCCTGATCAATGTGATGTTGTGAAAAATGTTCTGATGCTGCATGAACCTATAATTTCTGTTCATATGAATAGCTTGGAAATTTGTAGTTTACTTTCTCTCGTCCTTTGTCACTGAGCCTACTCCAGTTGTGACCTAGAAAGAGACCCTGGCGAGAGACCTACTTAGCATTGAAAAGAAAAAGAAAAGAGTGTTTCTCAACCGTAAGCTACCTCTTTTTTTCATTCAAATGAGTGTGAAAGAAGAGAACGACACGACTCGATGCCAACTCGTGACTCGTCTCCCAGAGCGAGGGATCCTTGAACCTGGATCTTCGAGGGTCACCGAAATCCCGCGTGACGATCATCGCTTCCTTCCAAGAGGGTTCTTTTTGACAGAGGAACCCTTCTGCGAAGAAAGACTGCGCGCAGTGATGCGTCTGCCTGTGCTGTCAGCATGCTTTTTTGCCAAGTGTAAAGTGGCAATCTTGCAATATCTGCGGAACCTATGTTGTTGAAAAACACTTTCACATGCACTTGTCTGCTTTCTCAGTCATGCGCAAATGTACTCTTTTCACCAGATTATGAAAGTTGATGTAACCGCGAGTTATTATTAATGTTATAATCCATCTTATTATCATAATACTCTTTCATAAATTTATTATTATTATTATTTATTGATGACTACCATACATGTCTTTTGCTGTACTTCCAAGTACAGTATATTTATCAGTAACTCTATTGTTATCATAAAAGTATCTAGTATCATAAGGTATCTTTATTGGTAGTTATCATAAGGTTCACATATCCACTCCTCACCTTTATTTTTATATAGCTATCATAAAAGTATCTGGTACCACAAGATATCTTTTATTGATAACTATTATAAGGCATCTTTATTGATAACTATCATAAATATCTTGATTATTATCATGAAGTATCCTTATTGGTAATTATGTTAACTGTCATAAAAATATTGATATCATATTATATCTTTTTATTGATAGAATTAAGATAATTAAGAACATAAGATTCACATATCCACTCACCTTTGATTTTTATTATATAGCTATCATAACAATCATAAAGTATCTCGTATCAAAAGATACCTTTATTGGTAACTATCATAATTTTTTTGATAACTATCATAAATATCTTTATTGCTGGTTACAAAGTACCTTTTATTGGTAACTATCATTATTGTTTTGATAACTAACAAGCAAATTTCTTTATTGTTGTCATAAAGTACCTTTTTATTGGTAATTATGTTAACCATCATAAATTATCTGATATCATAAGATATCTTTATTGGTAGCTATCATAAACATTTCCACTCACCTTTGATTTTATAATAGAGCTATCTTGATCAGACTTATTATTGTGAAATGTTTTCATTATTTCTTGTATCGTGACACAAATATAAGAGCATGCCAGTTTTTTTTTTATATAAATTTAAAATTACATTGTAGATCTTTCTGTTGTTACCTCGACCTGGCTGGCCGAGGCGCGTTAAGTTGCTCTGGTCTTTAGTGCCACAGGCTGCAGGTTCGAATTCCGGCGGTAGCATAGTTGTTAGTGAGTGACCGGAATCCACATTAAACTGTAGGTCCTGGTCTGTTTAACCAACGGCCAGAAAGTTAGCCAATTGGCCATCAGGCCGCAGTTAGTTACTATATTTTTTGGACCTTTTCGAAGTAATTGAAGAGCGCTCCAAAATTAGCTGGGCTCGATGGTCACTGACTAGAGCTCTGGCCTTTGGTACTGCAGGCTCCAGGTTCTCATCCTGGCGGTGACATGGATGTTTGTGAGTGTGTTCTGAATCCACGTTAAACTGTAGGTCCCGGTCTGTCTATCCCTAGTGCGCCAAAATGACCGTAGAGCAACAAACGAATCTGTAGAAGTTACCCTTATGCATTATTCCCTATATGGCTTAGTTATTCTTTTCTGATAACATAAAAAACTTGGAGAAAACCATGACATATAAAAAAGCACTAAAAAGTTCGCGATTATCAATAGAAAGAAATGTACCACAAACGAAACAGACTCAAAGAACTACAGAATTCACTCTTCGACTTGCGTGACTATTAAATACGGCTGCTCGGACAAAATAAATATCTGTCATGTCATATAGAGTCTTTTAATGCAAAAATCTGAAGCCTTCACGCATTAAAAAAAAGAAGAAAAAATGCCTTATTAAAAATGTGTTGCAAGAAAATGTCGGAATTTTTGTCTGAAATGTGTCGCACGCCAGGCTTCAAGGAGACTTCCGCGTCAGGCCCACCGTTGCATATGCAATCAAGTCACGGACTTTTGCCCTCAACGCCTTTACGACTGTGATGTAGAGTTCTGACCTCCAGTGGAGTGATCTTAGTCCTTTTTGTTACCGTAGCTTACAGCGCAGTGGTACGCTACCATCCAATATGTAGGTTACCCACAACACGACAAAACAATTGTTTATTTAAAATTACTTCTAACTTCAAATTACTATTGTAAAAGTGGAAACTGGAGACATTATTTTGATTGTCTTATAATAATAAGTGTGGAGGGCCTGATGCCCGAGTGACCTTTAGCGCTCTGGTGCTTCTTGGTACCACAGGTTTCGGGTTTGAATTCCGGTGGTGACATGTATGTTTGGTTCGGAATCCACTTTAAACCGTAGATCCCGGTCTAATACGATGGTAGAGTGTTACGGGGGCATTGTGACACGGAGCCCAGTCAGACTTCTCTCACCCAATGTAAAGGGATAACTCAGCTCTAGATACAGTGATACGGTGTGGTTCGAATTCACTTTAAATCACAGGTTCCAGTCTAATATGAACATAGAGAGTTGTGGGGGTAGTGTGACTCACGTCGGTAGAATGTCTTCAAGCTACACGTGTCCCCTAGGTAATGCTCAATGAGTAACAGCGATGCGGCGCTTGCTTATGGCATAAAGATAACTGTCTCTCTATTTATTGCCAACTGCATTAGAAATATATACATATATATATTTTGAATGCAGTTGCAATTATATATATTTATATATATTATATATATAAATATATAATTATACAATATATATATATATATATATAGCTTCCATGTTATCGAAATACGTCGTTAGATATATTTTTGACTTATTCAGTCATCTAGCGAGCAAAAGTAGCAAAATTTATCAAATCTTAAGCGGTTTATATTGCAGTCTAAGTTAAATGTTTTAATAACACATCTGGAACCTAAGGGCCGAGTGTCTGCAGCTCTGTGCCACAGGTTTCGGGTTTGAGTTCCGGCAGTTCCAGGGATGTTCCGCAGCAATGCGGAATACACTTTAAACCGTAGGTTCCGGTTAAATAATGATGACCCTAGAGCGTTGGGCGTAAGGCTGACAACCCTACCCCCGTAAAAAAGATAACACACTGTCTCCAAATCTGCCAGTAGGCATACGGCTTTGGCACACCATGGAGCTGTTGCGCCACTGATGATCATGATGATTATAATAATTGTCAATGGGAATGTATACCTATCCCTACCGGTGGTGTCCATTTCAGTCTCTGCTTTTTTTTTTTTTTTTAAATCAGGAGATTGAGTGGCAGTTTTATAAGTGGGTGGGCTGTATTGATACTGCAGGCACAGGTTTTAGAACGAACACTCTGGCTTATTTACGCACAAACATAGCACATACGATTAGTTAGTATTTAGCACACAATTAAAGTAAAAAAAAAAAAAAGATAGTCATAGCTTCGTGGGAGGGATTCCACTATTCAGGCGGAATTCTATAAAGGCGCAGGTTTGCGCAAAATATACGACCTCTTCATTATAGGCCACCTGCAAGTTTCTCCTGAACGGCACAGAAGGCGCTCTTGCTAAGAAGGTTATAAAGTGTTAAATCATATCGAATAAGCATCCAAATTGCCTGATGGGATTTTCAATGTTTCCTCCCGTATGGCACGGGTTTTCTGCATTCCGGGTCATCCTCAACATCATCTCTCAGTTGACTGTTCGTATAACTTAAGTTATAGTTACAGTTATATACAATACAAGGCAGAAATGAGGAGACTCGAGGGCGTTTACAGTGTGTATAAACTCGCACCGAAGGAGCACAGCTCAATTTTCCGAATTTTCTCCCACAACACAAGACGTTACCCTAAAAGTACTCAACGAAAACACTGCCGTCCCTCGTCGGGAGTTGATTTTCATGAGGCCCCCGGATGATCCGCCCTAATTTATCTAACGAACTACCTGATGCCAATTGGTTAGCGCTCTGACCTTTGGTACCACAGGCTTTAGGTTCGAATCCTGGCGGGGGCATGGATGTTTGTTAGCGGTTCGGAATCCACTTGTTCGGCCCATAAGAGATAAATAACTTCAAAGATAAATCTTTTTTTCGTCCCAAGTACCCTGCCTCGTAGGGTATTATAATTATTTTATTAATACCCTACGAGGCAGAGATGAGGAGACTCGATGGCGACTGTAGCAGTACGTATAATCTCGCAAGAAGGTCAGTTTTCGGATTTCTCCCATAAGATATAAAAATTCTTAGTAAGACGTTAGCTCTAACAATCCTCAAGGAAAACACTGTCCTCTCCTCTTCACTCGTCGGTGGGCTGATCTACACGAGGCCCACCGATGTTCTGCTCTAATCTATCTAACGCATAGGGCTGCCTAGCTCTAGGTAAGGTAGATGAAGTGTGAAAAAGGAAAATAGGACCACTAGGTTCACCCATGAACTGAAAGAATTTTGCACTATACAGCATCATCATCATCATCAATGGCGGAACAGCCCCATGGCGGGTCAAGGCCGTCTGCCTATTGTCAAATTTCTAGACAGGAACATGTTTTCTATTTACACAGTAGGGAAGTCAGCGTTACGCCCAACGCTCTACGATCATATTAGACTTACGGCTAAGATGGATTCCGAACCACTACAAAACATCCATGGCATCACCGAGACTCGAGCCCGAAACCTGTGGCACCGGAGCGCCAGAGCACCTATACAACTCTACCTTGAAATACATTTAAACGAATCCAAGAACCTTGAAATACATTTTAAACGATCCGTTGCGGAGGTAGTGTAACTCCGCGTCCGTAGCTTATCTTCAAACTACACGCACCTCGTAGGTAGTGCTAACGTCGGTGCAGTGCTTGCCTTAAGACATCGAAGACAACTGTCTAAGTGTTTGCCAGCTGCATTAGAACGAAAAATTTCTTAATCCGCAACTGATCTTCGAAAAACACAATGAATTATATAAACTTTTTTATTATTGTTATTATGAAACGTCCCAAAAAGCACACCAGATTAAAATATGCCAGAAATAGCTCCGAGGGAAGGTCTCACGCCACGGACAGATCTATTTCCTAATAGGGATAAGAATTTATCGCTGTGGTTCGGTTTTTCGCCATCGCAGTATCGATTGCAAAGGAGAAACGTCATTATAAAACAGCAAAATAAACCTCTTCATAAAGGTGATTTCTCAGAAAAGTGAAACCGGAGAAACCAGAAGAGAAAGGGAGCCTATCAACATAGAGTATTTATAAAATCCAGGTTGCCAGTTTGAGTTAAACATAACTGTCAAGTGAAAGAATAATATTTACCATTACTATTTATATTCTCAAGTGAAGAATAATATATATTATTTTTAATATTGAAATTTTACTAAGGTTTTATTTCCAATGGAAGATTATGAACAGTTATAGCAAAAAGGAACAACGAAAAAAAAACATACAACAACAACAAAATAATACAACAAAACATGCTGAAACAGATTCTCATTAATCTAACAATAATGCCAAGTTGCAGATCTGTTAGCCACTAAAAAGTGTTACCAGGTGCACCACGGGGAGGTAGATCTTCTGCGCACCCATTTTTACTAAGGTTGGTTGACAAATTCTTTCCGAGCTATTTAGCTGCTGGAGGTTCCGTCTTCTATATGGCAGGTTAAATACAATTGAAACAACGAAAATTGCCCAGAATATATTTGAAAAAAATAATAATTTAATAATTTACAATCGTAAACAAATAAAAAGAAAAGAAAAAATATTTAAAAATTAAATTAAAATTTTGCGCGGACGTTTTAAATCATCATTGGAAACGTAAGAGTTAATCTCCTGGATTGCAGATTGCAGTATTTTCATGATTCATAAGGGCCTCAAAAAATTGAATAGAGATGTGTTTCAGAAAATCTTTTACAGAAGAATGTCAATAGCTTTATAGATATCAGAATTACGCATGAACCCTTTAGAAGACATTGGGCGGAGAGTTTTTGTAACGATTCAAGCGTTTTTTAAGTTAGATTCAGCTGCATAGGACAAGATCGGGCAAGCGTACGTGAGAATGGGGCGAAGCATGGAAGTATATAAGAATTTTGTTATGCCTGGTCATGGTAGAATTTCTGTTTATAAGTGAGTAGAGATTTCTGAAGGCAATACGAAATTTAGATTTGATGTGCAGAAAATATTGTTTCAAGTTAAATGCTGATCCAGAATAACTCCTAAATATTTAGTTTAGTATTAATATACTTATTAGTATTTCAAGGGATACTATTATTGTTGATCATAATCACAGGTTTTTTCAGTTTATTTCCAATAGAGAAGAGAAAAGCTTCAGTCATCTATTTTTAAAGAAATTTTCCATTTATTGAACCAGTTATTGAGAACTTTCAAGGGATTAGTAAGGGTTGATAGCTAAGACTTTAGCGTTTTTATTTTTGCAAAGGATTGCAGTATCATCAGCGTAGATGCATTTAAGAACTCAGATTAATTGGGATATCGGCAATAAAAATAGAGAAAAGAAGAGGTGAAAAGTTTAACCGTTTACAACTGTAACTACCATCGTTTACAACTGTCACTGTCCATTTATAACTGTCTTGTTCAACCTGTTATTGATTTAATACAAGACGGGTTATTTTGTCCAACATTATCCATGGCATCTTAGCTATTTTCGGCAATTATCTCACAGTTGCCACTATGGGTAAAAAGTCCACCATTCAATCTACATCGATTTTAAAAGAAATATTTAATTTCTTTTTAGCTGTGTAATTTTAATGTTTCTAAAAATTTATCATTTTTTATTCTATTCATAAAAAACATTATTTTTAGTAGTTTGCATATTTTCAGGAATAATTCAAGCTGTGTTATTTGTTATGGGGCCTAATGGTAGAGTGGCTAGAATTCTGGTGCTCGATACCACAGGGTTCGAGTCTCGGTGGTTCCATGGATGTTAGTAGTGATTCGGATTCCACTTTAAACCGTAGGCCTCAGTCTAACAGGTTGGCTGAAAAGTCCTTAGGTTGACACATAGATAGCGCTACTAGTATTAAATCCATATGATTTTTTTAGTTAGCTAACCTTCAAAAGACACGTGTATAAATTTGACAGCTGTTGCACTATTAGTATGTGAGTTATAGTATTTTTAGTGTTCATCACGTGCAGTCCACTCGGCTGACTGTCGATTGGATTCCGGTGTGAAATGATGGAGCCATGTTTCATCCATTGTCACATATCGACGCAAAAATTCGGGTTTATTACGATTGAACAGCTCAACCACTGCTTAGAATCATCAATTCGTTGTTGTTTTTGGTCGATTGTGAGCTCGCGCGGCACCCACTTTGAACAGAGCTTTCGCATATCCAAATATTCATTCACGAGATGTCCAACACGTTCCTTTGATATCTTTAAGGTCTCAGCTATCTCAATCAACTTCACTTTACTGTTATTAAAATATTTTGTGGACTTTTTGATGTTTTATTCGGTAACAGCCTCTTTGGGGCGTCCACTGCGTGCATCGTCCTCGGTGCTCATTTCGCCTCGTTTAAATGTAGCTAACCACTTCTCTACGGTTGATTTTTCCTGGTGCAAAGTCCGAATAATGTTTATCAAGCCAAACCTTGGCTTCAACAGTATTTTTTTCGCCAAAAAGGCAATGCTTTCTAAATACACAAAATTCCTTTTTATCCATTTTTTCAAACTAACAAAAGTTGCTTCACTAAAAATGCTATAACTCACATACTAATAGTGCAGCAGCTGTCAAATTTATACACGTGTCTTTTGTAGGTTAGGGGCTAACTAAAAATCATATGGATTTAATACTAGTAGTGCCATCTATGTATCGGTCTATAAACTTTTCAGCCCACCTGTTAATAGGATCGTAGAACGCAAATTCGCGTCCTTCTTCAAGCTTGCTTATCTTCAAGCTACACGTGCCCCCTGGGTAGTGCTTTAATGAGTAACAGCGTTCGTCAGTGCAGCTACTCACAGGTACATGGTCAATACGACCCGGGTCCTTGACGTAATTAAAAAAAACAATTCGCATACTTGCTATTAAGCCTGTAAGAAAAACCTTTTATGCACCGAATCACGAAATCTAATGGCAGCCATAATGATTATCGTTAAGTGAAGCAGACGTACGCGTAAAATCCATGTCCATCTGCCTGTTATTAGAACTACAAATTTGGAGGTAAAAAAAAAATGGATAACTCTATTTTAAAGCATTGAAAAAAGAAAAAAAAAAAACTGTAATAATTTCAGTACGTACTGTGGATTCTGACAATGGAATTTTCAGTGTTGTCACGAAAGTGGAAAGTAACGTATATATAAAAATTTGGGGGGGAATGCAAAAGCGTCACGGTTAGAGTTGAAGGTCGCACGCGATCCCACCAAGATGATTGCCCCATTGTTCCACGCACACGGGAGGTCTGTTCGAAGGGTTTGAAGCCTATTTGGCAGTACCTGATGGACTAATCTTCTTCCTTTGACATTCGAGACTTCTTTCGGAATTTACGAAACATCTTCAAGTGAGAGGATGAGTTGTGTCGATTGAACACGCAGGGCTTTTAAAAAAAAAAAAAAAAAAAGATTGGTTTCTGATTTGTGTTTATCTGCAAGATCTGCGGTTTATAATCATAATCTGTGTTTATCTGCGTTTTGCAAGCTGTGTGGGGATGGGAAATGTGTTTTTGTGTGTGTGTGTCTGCGAAACATTATTGGTGGCAAAACCCCAGCCGTTCAGCGTCTTCAAGTTTGGGGAAGAATAGTCTAAATGTCTTCTTCAAATCCCCAAAAGACTTCTTTTGATCGCTATGTGATTGTGTGTGCAAGGCATTTATAAAAAATGATTCACAAGGCCCACTGAAGCTCAACGCACACACACATTTATACGTACAGGGAAGCAATGACTACAATGCTGACTTTTTGAATGGGAATTTGCAGGTTCGAATTATTCTCGTCCCATCGCAGCGATCGTAATTGTGAAACGCGATAGATATATATAAAAGAAAATTGTAAGAATTTTCTACTTGCACGTTATTCACACCTTTGTCTTTCTTTTTCTGCAGAGCTGACAGGGGCGCAGAGGGCCCGGAGAGTGGCCGTGGGGATCTCTAAGGCTGGAGCCCTCCTCTTCTTGCTGTGGATGTTCGTGTGCTCGCTGGACTTCCTGAGCACCTCGTTCCGGCTGATCGGGGGCAAGCAGGCCGGACGCGTGTTCCGGGAGAGCGAGCTTGCTGCGAAACCCCGTTGTCGGACTCATGATCGGCGTGCTGGCCACCGTGCTCGTCCAGTCCTCCTCCACCTCCACCTCCGTCGTGGTCACCATGGTCGGCACACACCGTGAAGTACCTTTCGTTCTTTCTGTTGCCCAAAGTATTGGGAATCATGCAAAATATTTCACTTTCGTTTTGCATTCGGATCCGACGTCAAATGCTGAAGGCATGTAATGGGTCGTGACGTCGGGCACGTGTGTACAAATTGATATGTAAAAAAAACTCAAAATGAAGTATGCTTAGCTCGATGGTCGGCTGGCTGCAAGTAACATATTTGGATCATAATTAAGTTAAAAACCAAAAATATGGTTTTCTTTGTAAAATTTTACTTTTTTATGTATAATAAAATTTACTTTCTTAAATTTATTAAAGTGTAGTATGTTTGCTTCTGCTATATACTCTACACCACGGCACTCGGCTACATTTGCCGACACTTTCTCTCACTCTTCTTAACTATCGCTGCCACGAACAAGAGACCCTATTATCTCTCAGAAACAAACCTGAAGGAAATCAAGCTCACGTTTTTTTGTTTGTTTGAAGAGAAGGAAGCTGAAAAGCACAGCTGTGGCAAAGCAACAGCTGAAGTACACCACATCTACCTATGGCTGAAGCCCAACTTGGAATATTTTAGCTTCAGGCTGCTTCAGATGGTTGTTGTTGTTTCTCATCCCACTTGGTGATGTGCCTTCACATCTAGACATCTGGTCAATACGAGCCCAACGAAACATTACTACTTTTTAATAAATGTAAATTTTTTTATTATACATAAAGGAAGGAAATTAAAAAGGTTACAAAAACCATACTTTTGGTTTTAACTAATCATGATCAAAAAACATGTTACCTGCAGCCAGCCGACCATCACTTGGCAGCTAAGCATACACTGGTTTACATATCAATTTAATGACATCCGTGCCCGACGTCACGACCCATCACATGCCTTCAGCATAGACGTCGGATTCGAATGCAAAAAACATGAAAGAGAAATATTTGCATGATTCATCCAATACTTTGGGCAACACACATGATTCACCGCTGGCAGCCTACTGCTGAAACTATTTCATTTTAGTGGTATAAATTAACAAATGTCTTTGTTTTGATTTGCAGTCCCTGCGCGTGCGTGACGCCGTGCCCATCATCATGGGTGCCAACATCGGCACTTCTGTCACCAACACTGTAGTGTCCCTCGGCCAAGCGAACGACCGGCGAGAGTTCCGTAGGGCATTCGCGGCCGCCACCATCCACGACATGTTCAACTGGCTGGCCGTCATCGTCCTGCTGCCCCTGGAAGTTGCCACAGGTACGTTCACACAATCGAGCTTCATGGGATCATGATCGTAGAGCAGTAATATGTTTTGGATTGTTTGTAGAGTACTTCGGTACTTTCATAATATTCAATTTTAAATATTAATTATTAAAAACTAAAATGATTTTTTGTTGTAAATTAAATCCCTCTCTATATATCTTTGTCCTTTATTATGTCTCTCTGTTTGAACTCGTTCCATTTGAATTCGCTCCATCACTTGCCAATTTTCCACGCAATCGATGATTGAGCTATCGCAGAGTCATACTGTCACCCAGCAATAGCTTTAGCAATATGTCAACCCAGCTTTAGCAATATGCTTTGATGTATTTAATCTACTTGTGTATGTGCTTTCCTTTAATTTTTTATTTGTCAATTTTTCATTTCTTCTTGAGGAGATCTCCCGTAAAACAATTTTTCCATTTATCAATACAATCATCTCCATACAATTACTCAATACAATTATCTCAAAACAATTATCTCAATGCAATTAGCTCAATGCAATTATCTCACAATGCAACTAGCTCAATACAATTATCTCAATACAATTCTCATTGCAATTTATCGATACAATTTATACTTCTCAATATAATTTTTGATACTTTCAATACTACGAAGGGCTTCAATTATACATACATAATTTCAATGAATAATTTTCATCGTTTCGCATCTCTCCTCTTCAAACACAATTGGGGAAACTTTCCAGCCTAAGGATTTATCATGCCCGTCCCGATTGCTGCCGGTTTGATTTTGCTTGTCGAATTTCCTCAAAAACTTATGTTATTTTGGTGACAGTTAAAGTTTTTTTTTTTAATCAGTCGGTGTGTGATCTCCGCAGGTTACCTGGAGCGTGTGACGGACGCCATCATGTCGTCGGGCGAGTGGCACCAGGTAGAGGGTGGAGCGCCCAAACAAGCCTTCCTGCAGACGATCACGAAGCCCGTCACGCGCATGGTGGTTCAGGTGAAGAATCTTTTTATTGACATATCATACAGAATATTTGGTACTTACGTATTAACGTCACCGCAGCTACAGATTTGGCGGTTTTTAAGTGGCGCCAATCAACACTTAAAATTTGTATGACAAATCATAAAATATATAAAACACTTTTTATTTAAAATCAAAACACTTTATTTAAAATCAAAACACTTTCAAAATTCAAAACACTTTATTTAAAAACAAAGTAGTCAATCGGATTTCGGTGGAAAATGGGCCGATATAGAGTTTAACATAGATTCAGAACAGTCTCTATTTTGGCGCAATGGCAGCTCTTTATTGGCGCAATTTCTGCTGCGGCGGCGTTAATACGTATGTACCGAATATTTTTATTGACTATTTAAATTTCGAAAGTTGGTACCATCTGTTTTAGCAAGAAGAGACTAAGAAGGCATTTCTTATTGAATTATAGAAACTAATACTTTTTTTTTCCAAAGTTCTATTATCAAATGGACTCGCAATACTTCACATTCAGTTTTTTTATGGATACTATTCTTCTCAAATAAATCAATTTTGTAAACTTATTTTTTCTCCCAATTTTGACATTTATTTTCGTCCAATTTTTTCGTGTAGTTTGCGCCAAATCAATCGCCAGGATGCCAAATCGTAACGTAAACAAACATAATGATTGAAGCAGTTAGTTTTCGAAGTAAAACGATATTACACCATAATTCATTGCTAGGGTGCCAAGTAAGCAATCGAAAATGGCTTCCGAAGTTAGTTGTCGTTGTAAAACCCAATTTCGCCAAAAACCGCTACTACGCCAACATTAGTTGCCAAATAGCTATTAACGCCAAATTTTATTCCTTAAATTGCTTTTATCCCAAATTTAATCGCTTCCATGCTAAATTTTATCACTATTTTGCCATAAAATTTATTCCTAAGATGTTTTTACGCCACATATCATCACTAAGTGAAATTTTATTCCTAAATTGCCTTCAAGCCAAATTTTACCAGTATTATGACAAAATTTTAATGATTTGCTTTTACGTCAGAATATAACACTATTTTTCCAAAATATTTTTTCGTTATATTATTCTCATTTCTCTTCTTTTGGGACCTTAGAGGATAGATAAAAATATCTTCGTGCATTTTTGATTGAATTATAGAAACTAATACTTTTTTTCAAAGTTCTATTATCAAATGGACTCACCAATTCTTCACATTCAGTTTCTTATATCACGGATACTATTCTTTGTATCTCCTCAAATAAATCAATTTTTTAAAGTTTTTTTTTTTTTTTATCCAATCTTTGACATGTATTTTCGTGCAAATGTTTTATGTAAAATGCATCTTCTTTTGTGCCCTTATGGGATTGATAAAAAAAATAATTGCGACTAATAGAAATAATTTTAACATTTACTTTTTCAAATGATTTGACTGTTCGTATAGTTCAGGTGTGGCCAACCCGCGTCCCGCCTTGAATATTTTTGCGGCCCGTGAGATGTATCACACTTTTACAAAATATATTTATTTCATAAGGACCAAAGTACTGAAAACCAATTGATTAAAAAAATACATTATGTGTGCATCCGTACATTCAAAATTACATCAAATATGCAAAAGAAATAAGAAAACTTACAGTTGCTTTTGAAAGCCGATTCAGTAATTTAGAGTTAGACAAATACAACAAAATGTTTGAAATATATTCATCGCCCTTTCATGTTGAAATCGAATAGGCCCCAGAATATCTCGAAATAGAACGAGTTGACTTGCAATGCAATATTGAATTAAAACCCATTTTTGAAAGATCAGAATGAAAAATAGTTTTTATTATACTTACGTTACAAAAGAGAAATTTTCAAATTTGAGAAATCTGGCGCAAAAAGTTGTTAGCGCTTTGGGTTCAACTCACACGTAAGAATAGTTTATTTTTTCCCAAAAATGAAATTGATCCAACACAAAACAAGATGAAACCTAACGGACGCCCACCTGCAATACCCATTACGATGTGCAAACACCCAAATGGAGATCGATTTGCAAGAGCTAAGTGAAAGAGTGGAGAAACACATATCGCACGAGTCAAATGAATATTTTTTAATGATTTCTTTTCTTTACATTTATATATTTTTTTATATTTCATTTTGAGTGTTCTATATTTCCTTACAATGTGCGTTTGGTATTATTATTATTATATTATCTGTGTTTACGAGTAATAATAATAGTGAACACAAAAATTATAACTCATTATGTTTCAATTGTTCACCCCAAAAAAAAATTTCTAGAGGGGTCTCAATCTAATAGGGGAATATATAATTTTATAGGCGACCCGCGGGGGTTAGGATGCATTTCCAAAGTGGCCCGCAAGATCGTTCGGGTTGGTCACTCTTGTTTATAGAATATAATTGAAATTGCAGAAATGAATATGTATCTAGAAAGATTGGCATTAAATATTCTGATAGCATTTTCTTATGGGACATACAAAAAAAAAATTAGAAGTATAATAAGCGTTCTTTGCATAAATCTGCATTTAAGTGTCCTTGGTGTTCTTTGGAGTCGATCAGCAAACATCTCTCTGTCGAAACTCTTCTCTAATGATTTTGTTCAGCTGTCGCCAACGCAGTACTTGGCGCATATCGTAAAAGTTATCTCCAGTAAATCACTGCGATGGCAAAGCGTAATTAAAACCTGACCGGTTCGCCTCAGAAGGAAAAAATACGTCTTAAAATGATGAGCTTATTGCTGTTTTGAAATTCCTCTACTCTTCTTCCAAAAGCTGCTTTCATTTCTACGTAAATTACTGAAAAGCACCTCTGTTCCAATAGAACGTAGGAATTCGATCTTATCTGTTTATTCCCTACATGGCATTGCGAAATATGAGTGGAAATACATTAGTTGCCCAACTCGTCATCAGGTGGCAGATTGCGTGCTGGACGGTTAAGTTCGAATAAATTAAGATACTACTGTTTTTATAATGCAGTTAGTACTATAAGAGAGCGTGGGCTTGACTGCGCTCGGTACTACAGGTTTCAAGTTCGAATCCGTCGATGCCATGGATGTTTATAGCGGTTCGGAATTCACATTAAACCGTAGGTTCTAATAGGAACGTAGAGCATTGCGAGGGTACTGTTATCCTCATCCGTAGCCTATCTTCAAGCTACACGTGCCCCCTAAGTAGTGCTCAATGAGTAACACCGGTGCAGCCCTTGCTTAAGGCATAAAGATTAACTGTATAAGTATTCGGCAGCTGCATTGAAAAAATATATAATAGAGTGTGTATCGCTGCTACCAGTTTGGGCCAAATATCATACATCTCACTTTGTTGTTACTAATTCTCCTGGTGCAGGATAGCCTCCACCAGGCCCACAAGACCCCGTCGCAGGCGACTGGTCCATGGCTAAGGGTAATATACAGCTTCACTTTTAGCGACGAACCACGAGGGCTGAAGACTGTCTCAACCTCAAGAGAACGCTTTAGGATCCTACTAGACCGGGACCTATGGGAGTTGTAGATACGATAGTTCTATAGGGCCTTCACGCCTCCCAAAAAGGAAACTGCAATATAATTTACTACTACTACTACACCACCTAGAGCTGAGTTGCCCCTTTACAGTTTAGGAAGGATGCTGGTGAGAAGAAGTCTGATTTAGGTCTGTGACACTCTTACAGACATATGAGACCGTGGTTTGTTACTGTTACGTGGTTATACGTGGTGGTTACTGTTCGCGCAAAGGGAGAAAAAAAGTCTACTATCCTACAACGATCTTCAAAAAAAAAAAAAAAAAGGGTTCACTTTTTTTTAGCTGCCAATAAATATAAATTTAATTTTTCTAAATATTTGGCATTTATGCTATATTAATAAACTTTCTCGTATAGTAATTTTTCTATCAAAATGATTCAAAAATAAAATATGAATTTTATATGAATTTTTTTGTAATATTCCATACGAAATGATCAGATGCAAACGAAATAATATTTCTTGCACCTATTTACCTTTAGTAAGCAGATGATTCAACAAGTAAATGACTGAAGAAGAATTTCTGGGAATGTTCAGAATCGCTTCGTAACGTGTTAACATTTTCTATCTTTCAGTTCTTATTTTTCGAAAAACACGATGAAAACATGAATGATATAAATATGAATGGACAAAAACATTTGCCTTGAATAATAATAGCGTGTATGTCGTGAACGAGGGAATGTTAAATGCATCAATGGATCGTGTGCAAAATTAGCATCACAAGTAAAATTGCATGGAAACATTCACAAAGCCATGGGAAAAATTGTAATTTTCCATTCACTATGCAAGTTACTAACAAGCGCGATTTACATTGCACTGATTGAGCAATTGTAGTTCAAATACGTTATCATTTATTGTACATTTGCTTAAAAGAAAAATAACACGCTTGAGAACTCACAGAAATTGATTTCTGAATATTAAGTTATATTATCAATGAATCTACGTCAAACAATTTCGTCTTTATTTGCATAGATAAAGTTAAGAGAAGAGAGAATCTTGTAAAAACTGTATTTTTTATTTCAGTTGGACAAAAAAGTGCTCGAGAAGTTGGCTTCCGGGCAGATCAACGAAACGGACGACGTGTCTCTTCTCAAACAGTGCTGGCGCAACGGAACGAGAGAGTCTTGTAAGTAACGAGAGGCCCTACCTCTGAATTCACTTCTAATATTCGTACTGTTTGCTTTGAAGCAAGCACATTGCGTATTTCAATACAAGTAACAGGCGAAAAAAAAAAAAAAAAAAAAAAAAAAACGAGCTTACTAACTATGCACAATACTAGTAATGGGACCACATGAAAAATACTGAGTACCGGAAAATGTTCGACGAGTTGCTATACAGTACATGATATATTTATCGTTTTAGAAGCTAAGAACCTGTTTCATAAGCAATTTTTCTCTAATTTGATATACAGGGCGATTACAATTAAAACCCCACTTTCAAAATGTAAAAAAAAAAAAAAAAAAAAAATTTGCTGGCTCTAAAGGGAAGATTGTTTTTGTCTCGTTGTGTCTTTGACTTAGAAAAACTAATATGGTTTATAATATCTTGAGGATAGGTGTTCCTCGATAGTTGTCCTTAAGCTCACCTCAGAAGGATATAATTTATTTCCTTAGGATTACTAATTTATTTCGGGTTTTACGGGATAATATCTTTTCACAGCCTGCTGTTGTACAGGGTGATTATAATTGAAGTCCCACTTTCAAAATGCTGCAGAAAAAGAATCACACGTCACAATGAGTTCAAATTTGAACCGAAGATACTTGAAAAAGGGAGAAACGGTACGGCATAAAAAAAGTGTATTAATAGATGGCACTGTAAGTGGCATAAAGAAGGTGAATTCGGCTACCAGTGATAGTTTGAATCGAAATGACAGTTTATTTTGCATGAGGTTCACATTAAACCAACTATAGTGTTCAATGTACTGGATTATTTCGGTTTTTGACGGAAAAAAAGACTTCCAAGTCATTCAACAGTTATGACACTGTTAGTGGAAAACTCATTCTCCACGGCAAGGTCATACCAATTGGTGGAACTTTTTTTTTGATGCCATACCGTTTCCCCTTCTTCAAGTATCTTCAATCCAAATTTGTACTCATTGTGACGAGTGGTTCTTTTTTACAGCCTTTTGAAATTGGAACTATTATTAATTATAATCACCCCGTAAATCTTCTAATATGCACTACAAAACAGTACAGTAAGTTGTTTTTCAAAAATAATTTAAGAAAATTAAAAACATTTATGCATGTTAGTGACCACCGATAAGAGGCCGTGTGGCTTCGAGAGATGGCCAAGTGGAACGACATAAAATTTATTAAGTATTCAAAATACAAGTTGGGGAGACTTTTTTTTTGTTTTACCTGCAATGTACGCCAATAGTTTTTTTTTTAAATAAGGGACGGGGATAAGGGATACTTTTCCTGTACCATAACATTCCACAAAAGTTTTGAACAATAGTGAAATATTTGTATAACAGAGGAGAATTTTTAAGAATAAGCAATGTTTTTACAGTGATTTTCTATCCAGTGTGCTTTCTCTGATAGATATATGTACAAAGTTTTTGATCTTATAAGAATTTTAAATTTCTTTTTGGTCGTGGAGTATAAAATGCACTTATTTTCACTTTCCCCATGTTATACAATCTCAGATATCCACATCATTCAAAACTATTCTTGTAAATTATGCACTTGTAAATATTATTTGTAGTGGAAAGTTTTTTTTAATCAAAGATTTGAAAAAATATTTTCTATTTTAAATTGTATCCATAATGAAGCATACGTTTTAAAAATAACATAAAAGAAAACCCAATGTAATAGATCATATCAAAAGAGATTAGATATATCTTCAAATTAAAGTAGACTATTGCAAGGAATAAATCGATCGGAGTTTTCTATGTAAATCATTTAATTAGAATTCTATTCTTTTTTCTTTTTTTTTTTTTTGTTATTGTTTATTTTTCATTAGCATTTTGTGGCTTTTTATCTTAAAACCAACTTCTAGGCGTAAGTACATCTGAAAGTAGTCAAGAGCCTAAATGGCCGAGTGTCTAGCGCTCTGTGCCACAGGTTACGGATTCGAGTTCCGGTGATGCGATTAGTAGTGATTCGGAATCCACTTTAAGCCGTAGGTCCCGATCTCCTATGACCGTAGAGCGTCACGGAGCCCAGTCTGACTTCTCATTCACCAACATCATTCCCAAACTGTAAAGGGGAAACTCAGCTCTAGGCATAGTGATGTGCTGTGGTGTAGTGGTAGTAGTAAATTATATTGAAGTTTCCTTTTTTGGGAGGCGTGAAGGCCCTATAGAACTATCATATCTACAACTCCCATAGATCCCGGTCTAATAGGATCGTAAAGCGTGGTCTTGAGGTTGAGTCAGCCCTCGTGGTTCTTCGCTAAAGTGAAGCTGCATATTACCTTTAGCCAAGGACCTGTCTCCTGCGACGGGATCTATTGGACCTGGTGTAGGCTTTCCTTTTCACCAGGGGGATTAGTAACAACAACAACAACAAAGTAGTTAAAAAAGATTTTTTATTGTTGTGAAAAAATGATATATTGAATCAATCTTTTATATTATTTTTAATTTCTAAATAAACGTATTTTAAAAAGGGGGAATGATCGCCATATAGTAACTGTTCTCGAAATGTTCTTACAGGTGGTTACCTTCTGGAGCAGATTCCTTGGTCTGATTCCACGCTGGGATTGTGCTTGCTGGTGGTGTCTCTGCTGCTGCTGTGCGGTTGTCTGGTCGCCCTGGTCAAGCTGCTGCATTCGGTGCTGGGAGGACCCATCGCGTCCCTGCTGCGGCGCATCATCAACGTGGAGCCGCCCTGGCCCTACCACCTGCTGACGGGTTGGGCGGCCATGGCGCTCGGATGCGCCCTCACAGTGTTGGTCCAGTCCTCTTCCGTCTTCACGTCCGCCTTGACACCCCTAGCTGGTCTGGGAGTGGTATCCCTGGAGCGCATCTACCCACTGACACTGGGCGCCAATATCGGCACCACAGCCACGGGTCTGCTGGCGGCCCTGGCCGCACCCCCGGCCTCCCTGCGCTACACCCTGCAGATCGCTTTCTGCCACCTACTGTTCAATGTGACGGGCATCCTGCTTTTCTACCCCATCCCCGCCACCCGTTTGCCCATTCCTCTGGCCAAAGCTCTCGGCAACCTCACCAGTCGCTATCGCTGGTTCAGCATCCTCTACCTACTCATGATGTTCCTTCTGTTGCCCGCCGCCGTCTTTGGACTCTCTGCTGCCGGACCCTGGGCACTCGCCGGAGTGGGAATCCCCGTTCTCCTCCTCGTGGTCGTCGTGGGACTGGTCAATCTGGTTCAGAGAAAGCGACCTTCACTGTTGCCTCTGAAACTGCGAGACTGGTCGTTCCTGCCAGAGTGGATGCACTCCCTGGATCCCCTGGATAGGGTGCTGAGCCGCCTGTGCTGCTGCTGTCCGGCCTCCGACGGCCGCAGGGACGCCCCGGTGTTGGGCCTCATCCCCAACCAGTCCCAAATGAACATTCTGCAGCCGGTGTCCGCCTCGTCCTCCGTGCTCACCCTCAACTCCACCTGCGGTCCCGAGTACCACACCATGAACGGCTTCGAGAACTGCGCCTTCGGGGAGCTGCCCAAGAAGAAGAAGGCCACCAACAACAACATCGTGGACCAGAAGGACTGGGACTTCGGAGGCACCACCACCTCCCTGTGATAATGGCAACGAATCTTGCACCCAAGAAAGCTGTTGTGATAAGACTGACTTTTTAACTCATTCCAACGTGCGATCGGAACATTCCAGTGCACAACCCTTCCCTGGTCGCCAGGTCAATTCAGGAACATCTCTAACAGCGAAGCCTTTAGTTACTACTGGAAATGAGTCCGAGATTTCTTTGCTGGAAAAATTATTTTTATCATGTTCGGGAAAAACTGACTAGCAGGCGTAAAATAAAGTTTGTTAAATATATAAATATATCTCATTATGATTCAAAAGTGGATCAATTCAAGAATCGTTCTGACTAGAAGTACTTTAATTTGTCTTTGAAATTGAATTTCGAGCTTGCTTAACATTCTGCATAATGTACGGGCAGAAAAAAAAGTTTTCATTGATTATCTGCACATATGTGTGATGTGTGACAAAACTCAGAATAGGTACCAAATAAAGATTGCTTAAATGTACTTAACAAATAAATTAGACAGCATTGTTTTGAGATGGATTGTTAATTGAAAGGAACCGAAAGGAAGTTGCATTTCTTCAAAAAACCAAAACCATTCCAAATTTTCTCCAAATTCTAGAAAAAAATCTTTTCGCGAAGACTTAATTTTTAAAAGAAAATAGTAAAAATTATTCTGAATTTAATTGATTTACATCAATTTTTAAAATATTCTTAATTTTTTCTCTACTCTCAGTGTTCTTGTCAATTCAAATCTGTAAAATTCTACTTTCCTAATACAAGCAATTGTGGTCGAATTGCAGGCCATACAAATTGTGGCATGCAAACAAGTGTTGAATTTGTTATTATTGAACTATTTATAAATTTAAAAGACAGCCATGCATCATAAATGTCAATTTATGGAATATTGTGAATTTGATTTCATGTTCAAGATTACTTTATTGTTAAATACATTCCACGTTACATTCATATGCGACTTCTATTTACAAATAATTGTATCTACTGTTATCTTACAGACTTACTGCGTCTTAGTTACGCATAGAATCACGAATTTTTTGGACTGTCCCGAATAAATGTAGTCTTTTTGACTCATAGGATATCGGCCTTTTCCAAAAACAGGACCAGAAATTCTGACTATAGCTCCTTGATTTAAATAATTGCCCTACTTTTCAAAGAAAGTGTTGTCTCCTTTATTGGAATCAAATCACAATGTTCCAGCAGCATTTTTGACTTCTATTCCAAAAATAACCTATTAGAACCCGAGACCTTGGCCATTTAGCGAAAAGCAATAAAATGCCTACAGCCTGTGGTTATGAACTCATGTTACAGATGATTTTATGCTTTAGAATAAAATAGCTTGAGTTACTGTCTAGAATTGAATCATCTTCTTTTAGTGATATCTACCCTTTTATAAAGGTTTGAATCCTAAATCTCTCAGGAGATTTGAATGTGGTTTGTTTTGTTGAGAATGTTACTGTAAAAAAAAATTGAAGAAACGTTCACTGGAAAGTCACTTAAAACTTTTTGTAACTTTTAGAAAGGTTTCACAGCCCGCTGTTTAAAAACTGCGTCATCGTATTCCAGCGCCATGTTTGGCTTCTGTTCTAAAAATTATCGAATGTTTATTTTTTGTATTTTTAAATGAAGAAGTCTCGGCCTTTTCCAGTTCATCTCGACACTTCGACTGAACTACTGCTGACAATCTGGAATTTTCTGGAAAAGTGTCTACGTGTGTGCGCACGCAACCTTTTGAAAGAAACACAAAGTACTTTATTTTTAAAATGAGAGGCAGAAAAAAGCGTGACTGTGTGTGTGTGTACCTGTACTTACTACTGAATAGGTTTTCGATTGTATTTTTATTTGTTTTATTCTTAGGTTTCGACGGGTCAAACAGAGAAAATCTCCTCATGTAATAGTCATACCTCCTCAATATAAAACCTCCTTAGAGAGAGAACATTACTAGACTTACTATAAAGTTCCGTTTTACTGCTGTAATAATATTTATATATAATTATAAAAATAGTTTATTTTAAAGCACCATCATAACATTTTTACATTCGTTATCATTGGCACTTTATTTTTAATTTAATTTGAATAATATACATTCTACCACTCATATAATAATAATAAAATGTAATAAATCTATGCTTTTCAGATGTGTAGAAATGCTACAAAATGTAATAAATTTAAGGAAATAGCATTTTTTATAATATGCTACCGCAGTTTTAGACTCTTAAGCCAAACAAAATGAGAAAGTAAGCATCATTATTCTTATTTATGTGATTTGAATGTGTGTATATGATGTATTATAAATTATAAATAATAATTCTCATAATTTTTTTTATCATACTGTTCATTATTTCAGAAATATTTTACTATTTAATTAATTCAAAACTCAATAAAATAAATATTATTTATTTATTTAACTTATATTCATTATTTCTTCACAAAGCCAACAAAATTGCATTTTTTTAAAACTGCATTCAGGTTTTTACACATAAACATACACGATTCTATGACAAGCCTTACTTTTTTACTGTGTAAAACAGGTGTGGCCAACTCAAGTGATCTTCTGGGACACTTTAGAAATGCATCCTAACTCCGCGGGCCAGATATGAAATTATATATCCCCCTATTACATTCAGACCCACTATATGTCTACAGTGGAGTGAAGAATTGAAACATAATGAGTTATTATTATGGTGTTTACTATTATTCTGACATGTAAGCATAGATAATATAATAATGATGATACTAAACGCACTTTTGTAAAAAATATGTAACATCAAAATGAAATATAAACGATATATAAATATAGAGGAAATGAAAAATGAAATCATTCAAAAAATATTTATTTGACTCGTGCGATATGTGTTTCTCAATCTTTCCCTTAACTTTTGCAAATCGATCTCCATTTGGGTATTTTATATCGTAATGAGTGTTAGCGTCCGTTATCTTTGAGCGTGTTTTCTATTGGGTCAATTTCATTTTAGAAAGACAAAAAAAAAAAAAAAAAAAAAAAAAACTATTCGTAGGTGTCAGTTGAACCAACAGCTTCAAATAAAAGTCTGGTTTGCTATCGACAATCCACTGTGCGTATCTAGGCATGATCGCTGCATCACTGATGTCACTTATAGTGAAACATATAACCTGTTATATTAGATGTTTCAAGATGCTCTCGCCTCATGAGTTTGCAGAATATAATTTAATTATTCTGCGAACTCATGACAGTAAACTCATCCATAAAACAGGCAGCATTTGTCCTATATTCACTAGAATAGTGTTTTAAAATTAAAAGTTCATTTTTCTCATCATTTCGACAGTTAATTTTTGAATATATATGGATGCTCACATAATGTATTTTTTTAATACATTGTTTATCACTACTTTGACCGTTATAAAGTAAATATATTTTGTAAAAGTGTGATAGACTTCAAGTGCCGGAAAAATATTCAAGGCGGGCCGCGGGTAGGCCACCCCTGGTGAAAACTTATGTGAAATCAGAAGATTCGAATTTTTTGCGTTTCTTAATTATTGATTTGATGATTCATTTTTTTTTAAACATACACAAAAATCAAATCAAATTTTATATTAATAATGAAAAGGGCGTTTCTATCTTGAAAGTATTTAATTGATTCACACATTGGGTTTAGCTTAATTTTAAAATGCTGCTTAACTTTCCTAATCCCAATGAAATTTCTCATGTATTAATTACTACTTCAAGAAAGAAATGTCCTTTACAAAAGAATTGTTAAAAGAACAAGTAACATAAAATTTTTTTTTACTCAATTCCTACTTTTTTTTTCACTCTATTGCAGATAGTCCTTTATAAATAATTTTTATTCATTTTTTTAAGTTTATGGGGGCCATCTATTGGTAGATATAGGCAACTTAAATCTAAAAAAAAACTATAATTAATTAATTAAATTTAATGACTTAATTAATATTTGAAAAACTGTATTAACATCAAGTGCCATCCACTACAACTTAAATGTATTTGAGCTTGAGTGGATATATTTTATTGACGATTGAAAATTTGAACAAGATACATATAGGGAGAGTGTGATCTAATAGAAGGAATTGAATAAGATTAATTTAACAATAAGTAAGTAATAATACAAATTCAAGACACTATGTTTTGAACGTAAAATTCGTATGATAATGTAGCATATAAAATACTTGCAGGTTTTTTTATTTATGATATTTAATTTAATTTAGACTGTTATATAGATAAAAGTAAAATAACTATATTTGTAAGGATAAAAAATATTCTTTTACTTTTATTGTTACTTAACAAAATTGGGTAATATTCGAAAAATGCATCACCTTTTAAAGAAGCTAAATATTTTAGTTTAGTTTAGTTTAGTTTAGTTTAGTTTGTCGCTCTACAGTCATCTTGTGCGCAGGAGGGCTAAACCTAAATATTTTAAAGGTAGTATATACAGAATAGTTTTTTCTATCACAAATAAAAAGGAAAATTACAAAGGATTTTTTTATTTTTATTTTTATTAAGTAATATTTTTATAAGATGTTATTAATATACTAAAATAGCAAGAAAAACAGAAATAAAATGGAATGCTGGAACCAAACTTTCAACATTTAGTGGCTTGCTTTTTTTCTTGTATTTTTTTTTTATCAAAATTGAATATTTCCGCATTTATAGATAATTCAAAATGGGGCCTGATGACCGAGTAGCTGGCTCGGTACAATAGGTTTCTGATTCGAATCTCGGTAGTGCCATGGATGTTTGTAGGAATCCACATTAACCGTCCAGGGTTCAGAATCCACTTTAAACCATAGGTTCCGGTCTAAGATAACGCATAAAGCATCTCGAAAGTCTAATGTAGTTTACATTAAATGCAATTTTTTTTTTTTTTTTTACATGACTTCTTCAAAATCAAATTACAAATGACGATACAGTTTTTTGTTGAATGTTTAAGAGGTTTTAATTTATAATTCTCACTCATCATAATTGTGCACAGCAGGAGTTGGTAACTTGACGCTCTTTAGTGGCGTTTTTAATGAGCCCTCTCAATAACACACACATACTGATCTCAATAGTCATATATTCTGTATCATAAAAGTAGTAATATAAATTATAGTTTAAAAACACTAAAAAACACGCTTTTAGAGTGAATCAAACTAGAAAGTAAAAAATAATTGTTAACATAAGAATAAAATGACTGTTCTAAAAGCGTGGGGTGCTCGATATCAATCGTTATCATTTTTCACTAGTTTCATTCAGAAATGCAGAGTTAGTTTAAAAATGTCATACAAAGCTCCCCACGCTTTTAGAACAGTGACATTCATTTTCTCGTCGGTCATTTTATTCTTATGTTAACAATTATTTTTTAGTTTGATTTATTCTAAAAGCGAGTTTTTAATTAGTTTGATTAACTCTAAAAGTGTTTTTAAACTATACTATTTAAATGAGGTCCCGGTACGGAGGACTGGAACTATAGTTCTTACAACAATCTAATTGTGAGTAAAACAAAGGCCAAATGCGAATAGGTCGAGCCAGCTAGGATTCGAACAGAGAATCTCTTGATCCGCGGTCAGGCGCGTTATCCGTTGTGCCACTGCCCCACGTAGGTTTGAATGTTTTTCATTCTACATGGGTCAAATTGCTCTTCGTAAGTTAAAATAAAATCACTCATCCTGGCGATCCTAATCAAAGGCGTTCGATCGGCAGTTTGTAATAGATGTCGTCGTTGTTTGTGCAGCTGGAACTGGGTGTGGTTAAATCGTGTCACAAGTCCAATAACACGTTTATTTTGAAGCGCACAAATACCCCAATTACATACAAATAATACATAACATAATTCTCCTTTAAAACATCTAATTATACAGTTGTGAAAGGATTCCACTAATAGCTCTCGGGATGAGAGCTCATAACTAACGGCAGCGCCTGTTTTGCCGTATGTCCTCTCGGGCGAGAGATTTTATGTCATGTGACAATTTCTTCTGTATGCCTCAACAGGCGTTCTTGCAGTGCGTAGGTGGAACCATGGTTACAAAACTCGATAAGCATTATCGGGATTCTGATCCATCAAATTAGATGGTCAAATTTTCGGTGGGGAGATTAAACGTGGCCGCAGAAGTACAAGTGATGATCCACATCTAGGGCTGTCCCAATGAGGCAACTATACCGGAATGATTGAAAAACAATCATGATATGGTTGCCTAAAATTGAAAGTGTAAGGGATAGCTGAAGTTGTACGCATCTCAAAATAACGGATGAGCACATAAAGCAGTAATAAAATAGAACGCATAGCACTATTCTAAAGAACTTCGATTATTTTGTATGAAATGTAATAAAATATTACAAAACGTTCATGTCGATGAATAGGTTTATTTTTTAATCATTTTGGAGGCAAAATATGAATCAAGAAAGTTTATTAATATATAAAGGTCAAACATTTAGACCAGGGGTGATCAACCTACAGCCCGCCTTAAATATTTTTTCGGCCCGTGAGATGTATCACACTTTTACAAAATATATTTCTTTTATGATGGCTAAAGTAGTGAAAACCAATGTATTAAAAAAATAAATTATGTGTGTATCCCTATATTCAAAAATGAACTACCGAAAGGATGAGAAAAAAATGAACTTTGATTTTAAAATAATATTCTTCCGAATATACGACAGATACTGCCTGTTTTATTCATGTGTTCGCAGAATAATTAAATTACATTCTGCGTACTCATGATACCCTCTCATCTCGTAAACATCTAATATAGCAGGTTCTATATGTTCCGCTTTTTAAGTGACCTCAGTGATAGTCACTAGATACGCACATTGTTGATAGCAGAGCAAACCAGACTCTTAGTTCAAGTTGTTAGAACTTTTGGTTCAATTACACTTGCGAATCGTTATTTTCTAAAATAAAATGGACCCAACACATAACACGCACAAACATACCCATTAAGACATGCAAATACCCAAATTGATTGGCAAAAGCTAAGTGAAAGAGTGGAGAAACAAATATTGCACTCTTAAAATAAATATTTTTTAATGATTTCATTTACACTGAAGTGACAAAAGTCATGGAATACCTCTTAATATCGTGTCGGCCCTCCTTTCGCCCGGCGAAGTGCAGCAACTCGACGTGGCATGGACTCAACAAGTCGTTGGAAGTCTTCTGCAGGAATATTGAGCCATGCTGTTTCGATAGACGTCCATAATTGTGAAAGCATTGATGGTGCGGGATTTTGGGCACGAACAGACCTCTCGATGATGTCCCATAAATGCTCGATGGGATTCATGTCGGGCGATCTAGGTGGCCAGATCATTCGTTGTAATTGTCCAGAATGTTCTTCAAACCAATCGCGAACAGTTGCGGCCCGGCGACATGGCGCATTGTCATCCATAAAAATCCCATCGTTGTTTGGGTACATGAAGTCCATGAATGGCTGCAAGTGGTCTCCAAGTAGCTGAACATAAGCATTTCCAGTCAATGTTCGGTCCAGTCGCACCAGAGAACCAAGTCCATGCCATGAAAAAACAGCCCACACCATTACGGAGCCACCACCAGCTTGAACAGTGCCTTGCTGATAGTTTGGTTCCATGGCTTCGTGGGGTCTGCGCCACACTCGAACCCTACCATCAGCTCTTACCAACTGAAATCGTGACTCATCGGACCAGGCCACGGTTTTCCATTCATCTAGGGACCAACCGATATGCTCACGTGCCCACGAGAGTCGCTGCAAGCGATGTCGTTCTGTCAGTAAAGGCACTCGAATCGGTCTTCTGCTGGAATAGCCCAAGAAAGCCAAATTTCTCCGCACAGTTCTAACAGACAAGTCCCCTTGAACGTCCCACATTGATTTCTGCGGTTATTTGACGCAGTGTTGCTTGTCTGTTAGAATTTACGACTCTTGCAGACGTCGCCGGTCTCGGTCGTTAAGTGCAGGCAGTCGACCACTGCGCTGTCCATGGTGGGATGTTATGCCTGAAATTTCATACTCTCGGCACACTCTTGACACAGTGGATCTGGGAATGTTGAATTCCCTAACGATTTCCGAAATGGCATGACCCATGCGTCTAGCTCCAACTAACATTCCGCGTTCAAAGTCTGTTAATTCCCGTCGTGCGGTCATCATCACGTGAAAACCTCTTCACATGAATAACTTGAACAGAAATGAAAGCACTGCGCATTTATACCTGTTCTACGCGATGCTACTGCCATCTGAAAATTTGCATACTGCTATCCCATGACTTTGTCACTTCAGTGTATATTTATATACTTTTTATATTCCATTTTTAGTGTTCTATATTTCTTTACAATGTGCGTTTAGTATCATTATTATTATCTATGTTTACACGTAAGAATAATAGTAAACACAATAATAATGAGTCGTTATGTTTCCAGTTATTCACACCAAAATAATATCTGTAGTGGGTCTAAATCAAATAGGGGCATGTATAATTTTATATGTCCCGCGGAGTTAGGATGCATTTCCGAAGTGGCCCGCAAAGATCATTTGGGTTGGTCAACCCTGAACTAGAACAAAATATTACAAAACGTTCATGTAAATGAATAGGTCTATTTTTTAATCATTTGGAGGGAACATAGAATACAAGAAAATTTATAAAGTATAAAGGTCAAATATATAGAAAACATTCGTTTCCATTTATTGACAGCTAAAAAAAAAAAAAAAATGAATCGTTTCTTTTAAAAATCGTTGTAAGACCCTTGGCGACAACAGCATAGAGCAGTAGCGGGTGTTCGGTAAAGAGAGTTGCCAAACAAGTTACGAAGCGATTCTGAACATTCCCAGAAATTCTTCTTCTCGAGTTTTGAAATTGAAGACATTTGAAACATTGAAACATTCATTGAATTGCGTGTTTACTAAAGATAAACAGATACGAGAAATGTTACTTTGTTTGTGACTCCCTGATCATTTGTGTGAAATAGAGTAAAACTTGACAATAACTTCATATAAATGAATAGTTTATTTTTTAATCATTTTGGAAGGAAAATATGAAACAAAAATTTATTTATAGAATACAAATACAAATATTTAGACAAATTAAATTTGTGTTATTGGCAGCTAAAAATAGGATCTGGAACAGGTAAAAGGAAAATAATATTTTTGGTTTTACCGATGACACTAATAATTTTACTTTTTATGAATTTCAAAGGTAAACTTCAAATATATTTTTGCAACGTAAACTTTACAGTCGTCAGCCCGTAACCAGAAGAACTGTAAAATTTCAGATGATTTAGAAACACAATTATAAAATTATATGAAATAAAGCCATTTTCTTTTCACAGTTGGACGAATCAACAGATTTTACTCAGGTGGTGGTTTTGGGTAAAGGCGGTGTTCAGTTACTTTTCCGCAAAGCACTCCTAAAAATACTTCCGCAAAAACATATTCGGAGAGAAGATATATTTTTTTCGCATTTAAAAAATGTCAGCAAAAGGCTTTCTTTTTCCCTACATCAAACTATAGCAATATCCACCATAAGAACTCCAGCAGCCCAATAAAATTGAGCCTCGTAAAAGTTGTCGTGAATTAAAAGTCATAACTCAAGTATTTATCAATATCATGTTGTCAAATGGGGGCAAGAGTCCCGACGAGCTGGAGGACAATATCAGCATGAGTACTAAATAGTCATGAAATATATAGGGCACAGACTCTATATAAATACTGCACTGCCCACGGTGCAAGTATTTATTAAGAAAATCATGTCCTGCAGAGAGTCGGACATTTTGCTGTAAAAAACTGCATTTGGCAAGTCCATTGGGGATGGGCGATGAAACAAGTATATTCCAGGTTTAATTAGTTGAAAGGGTTTATAAAGTTTATTTTTAGTGGTCTGTCTATTTTCTTTTTGCTACCTCAGAACTGAATTGACGAAAGGATAAAGGAAATGGTGTGGCTGTAGTAACTTTCAACCCTTTTGACCAAGAGTGGTCGGCCTGTTCATTCAGGCACACAGCAATGGCTGGGGATCCACAGACGATCTCCCATACAGAAGCCTTTGCATTTTTACATATT